>JAQMYI010000002.1:4736449-4746449 GCA_030014275.1 Clariallabes melas | reverse complement strand
TGTTAACACGCTGTTAAAATATTTATTTAGTTAAAGCAGTTTGTATCACATTACACAGATCTCCCCCAAAATAAATATTCATTTATTTCTATAAATAATATTAATAAATAACAATAAAAAATAAATAAATTGTAGTCAGTAGGGACGGGAATCACCGGTCGCCCTCTGATAAGATGTTATCATGACACATTGGCAACTTAAACACTTAAAAATTACTTTTTTAAAGGTTTTAAAGAGTAATTAAATGTAGCCCGTTCCATAGAATGTTAGTTTTCTCACAAAACAAATAGCAGCATTTAAACAACACAAACTAACTTCAAATGCAAAAGTTTAACATTTCACTGAGCAGCACTTATCTTTGTTATCCACTATAACTATTATTCCTGAACAAACTTAATAAATAATTCACTCCTACCACACAGGAAGGACATTTGTACATAGTTCAGAGTGCGCCACCTGTAGGATTATAAAGAAACGGTGTCGTTTTACCGCCTCAGACGCCTCCAAAATCTCATAACTCGACACTTGAGCACACGGGCATTTGTGGCTTCAGACTCAGTTTTCGAATGGTGACTGGCCGATCGACCGGTTCATTTCTATTATAAATGTAAAACTAGGTTTTTTTTTGTTTGTTTTTTTTCCTTCGATTTTGGACTGTGGTGATGCGTGAATCATGATTCATAACTGAATAGATTTTATTTCCCTTAAATCATAAAGGTTGTTTTTATGCACATCACATAAACCAAACTTAAATTAGACCTTTGCAAGACTTCCAGTTTCATGCGAATGCTGCACGTCATGCACTTTTCAAAAATAATTAAAAAAAACCTGTCTTGATTTTACCTTTACAGTAATAACAAAACATTAGAGGGTTGAAACATTAAAAGAACCGAATGCACCCAGGAACTAATTGCTGGTACGACCTAAAGAGTGCGAAACTGAAGAAATGCCGGAATTGTCACAAAATCCTGTCCTACCTTATTTGAGTAGGATTTCAAAAAAAAACTGTATTTAAAAAAAAAAAAAAAAAAGTCTTTAGTGCTGATGATACTCGTTATTTGTTCAATGCACACGTTGTCCACAAGGTGGCACTGTTATCACTGATTTTGACATTTCTTTTTTCAGAAACTTGCATGTGTCCAGAAGTGCAGTGATGTAACCTTTATATTTTGTGTGTGTGTGTGTGTGTGTGTGTGTGTGTGTGTGTGTGTGTGTGTGTGTGTGTGATCTGTGCTGTACAGGCACCACCACGTACCTGTGGGAGTTTCTGCTCGATCTCCTTCAGGATAAAGAAACCTGCCCCAAGTACATCAAGTGGACGGAGAAGGAGAAGGGCATCTTTAAACTGGTCGACTCCAAAGCCGTGTCCAAGCTGTGGGGTAAACACAAGAACAAACCGGATATGAACTATGAGACCATGGGACGAGCGCTCAGGCAAGAGCACGAGAGCATGTCAGAACAGACTTCAGAGAGAGAGAGAGAGAGTGTGTGTGTGTGTTGCTAATTAAAGGTGTGTGTGTGTACAGGTATTATTATCAGCGAGGAATCCTTTCCAAGGTAGAAGGCCAGAGGCTGGTGTACCAGTTCAAGGAGATGCCTAAAGACATCGTGTTTATCGACGACGACGACATGGAGGACGGGATGGACAAGGGCAATGCGCAGGGGAGTCCCAGCACGGCCGACTGCTCCGCTCACCGCCGGAGGAAGGAGAGACTCTCGCCCGCATCCTCGTCGCCGCCCGTCATCAGCATCGCCTCGGGACACGAAGGACTCGTGTCCGTGCAACAGTCACCGGTTGCCACGACAACAGGCCAGAGGTAACACAGGAAACATTTCAGAACACATCTGATCTTTAAGTTTATTCTCTTACATCATCTCTCCATCTTTCTGAAGCTTTATTTCTCTTTCTTGCTGTCTCTTTCCATCTCTCTCGCTCTCCATTTGCCTTCCCAATCTTTTGGTCCATCTCACCAACACTTCCTTATTACTTGTTTTCATCTCTCACGTTGTGTGCGTGTCTCTTTCTCTCTCACTCTCTCACTCTCTCTCTCTCTCTCTCTCTCTCTCTCTCTCAGGACGGTGAGGCTAGCCATGCAGGTGCCAGTCGTCATGACAACGCCCCAAGGTCAAAAGGTCTCGGCGGTGACCCTCAACTCTCCCACGAGCTCCTCCCCGGTCCTGTCGGCGGGCAGCATCCTGGGCGGGGGGAACAGCGGGGGTAAAGTGGTGCTGCAGGCCGTGCCCACGCTGATGCCCACGCAGGGGCAGAACGGAGAGCGCATCACGCTGCAGCTCATCACGCTCCCCGCCAATGCCTCCACCAAAGCGGGCGTGCCCTTCACGCTGCGCACCCTCGCACCGCTCACAGGGACGCAGGTCCTCCAGCTCGCCGTGCCTTCGTCCGCCAACACGATGCCCGCGGAGGCGGCGATGAACACGCAGGAAGTCAAGATCATCCAGGTGGAGACCGTGGAGCAAAGCGAACTCGTAGACCAGACGGGCGTGCACAGCTGAGACGCCGCACACACACACACACACACACACCGACCAACATCAAGCGCTTGCGTCAGAACAGGAACCACACCGACGAGGTTCTTTATAGCAGCCATTCTCACGAGGACGAGAGCAGCACTACAGCTAAGCCCCTCCCACCTTCATGTCCTAACACTAGGACTGACTCGGTTTTAGTTTTCCGAAGTTTTCCGCTTTGAAACCAAGCAGCCCAGATTATTATTATTATTTTATTTTATTTTTTTAACCCCCTCAACACCCCCGCCCAATGTTCGTCCAGATGGACCACCGTATGGAGACATAAGGTTACTGCGCTGAGCTGTAACCAGTTCTAAAGCCCCCTAAGACTAAGACGCTTTGGACAAACCCAGTGAGGGGGAACGAAAATTTCCACCAGCACCAACGGACGTAAGGACGCCGTGTATATAAAGAGACTCAGCACCTGTAGAGAACAAAATGTATATCCGCTTCGGATGCTCCCTCACCCTTTAAACATTTTTCCCCTACAGTGTAAATATATACTTTTTGATATTTTGTATCAGGCAGTGTTTTTTCGGTTCTTTTTTTTTTTTCTTCTTCTTTCTTAAAAAAAAAAAAACATGCATCTTAAAACTTTGTAGACCTTAATCATTTCACTTTCAATATGTTTCTTCTTTTTGCATTTATATTCATCATACTCGTTATGCACATTTTTTCATTTGTGTACACAAAAAGGGAGAGACAAGTTGTGTACGTTCATGTGTATGTCTGTCTGTGTCTGTCTGGACTAAAATTTATTGAATGTTCAATATTTGAAGCATATATTTTGTTGTATTTCTATCCAAGCTTGTATCCAAGTAGATTTAAATATATAGGATGTAATCCAGCAAACAAACCCTCAGAATTTCACTCGTCCTCTCTTTCTTTTTTTTCTTGGTTGTAAAAGTGTTACTTTTTTACTTCTGACGTCATTATACAATATCTTGAAACCATTTTCAAATTTTAAGTTTATTATAATGGGTGTGTGCAGGAGTGTGTGCATGTGTTTGCGAGTGTGTGTGCGTGCTAGGAAAACATCTGCATGGAGTTGATGGACAGGAACAGAATGGCATAGCGGACGTGCTGTTTAGCCGGTGGTCTCAAAAAGTACTCAAAGTAAAAGAGTCTCACGTTTCTAGTATTTTGTCACTCAAGGACACTCGGCTCAGATTTCTTTATTTATATTTAACTCACAAGGTTCAGTAGAACTGAAACATTAGGTCTTTTGTGAAGAATTACAGACACTCATCGATTAACAATGCTCTTACATTCCAATAAATCTATTAAAACCAACATAAATCAGGAATGTATTTAAGAAACATAACTTTGTTTGGCATAGATAACTGGGAGCTATCTCACTGCTGCCACCTAGCATCACCAGAGAGTATTGCACTGGTGAATATCACAAGCCTGGAAAAAAAAACTATCACAGTTTGATGTATTGTTTCTACCATTCTGTAATCAATAATTGGTTTGAGTAAAACAATCTATGATAAATTAATAGCTTGTTTAACCATGCAGTACAATGCTTCTTTGATAGTTCTCGGTTTTTCTTAAGTGTTAAATGCACCTCAATTTTTATTTTATTTTTGATTAAGTACATTCTTACAATAGGTCTTGCTCATTATAAATGTTCCTGCTCTATACACTGACTGTGAAGTTTAAAACTCATGTGAATCCGCTGTCGTCCTACTGAGCTACATCAAAGTTACGGTGTATTTAGTACGAATTTAAAATGAGTGGCGTGTTATAGGTAGTGACGTCACTGACACAAGCACCGAAGCTTATATCGATCAGAAGGGGGCGTGTCCAAATG
This sequence comes from Clariallabes melas, assembly GCA_030014275.1. NCBI lineage: Eukaryota > Metazoa > Chordata > Actinopteri > Siluriformes > Clariidae > Clariallabes > Clariallabes melas. The sequence continues at coordinate 4,742,104 of JAQMYI010000002.1, read as the reverse complement.
AAGCCTCGCTCCGAGTCGCGTGTAGTCCGACGAGCGTCACGTGACCAACAACAAACGAAGCCTCGCGTTTGCCGGAATCACATGACCGAATCATTATATTGGAGATTTTTTTGTTCTTAAATTCGTAAATCAAGATACAGGAAACTTTTTTTTTGCATTCCACAATGAATGTTACAATTACGTCATATATAATAAATATAGAAGAAAAACGTACACAAAATATTTTGGCTTGCGATGTTAGGATCTAGTTGCTACACGTCATTTGTCCACTAGAGGGCAGTACAATGAGCCCTTGAATAATTCTTCTACACGTCATTTGTCCACTAGAGGGCAGTACAATGAGCTCTTGAATAAGTCTTCTACACACCATTTGTCCACTAGAGGGCAGTACAATGGGCCCTTGAAAAATTCTTCTACACACCATTTGTCCACTAGAGGGCAGTACAATGGGCCCTTGAATAAGTCTTCTACACGACATTTGTCCACTAGAGGGCAGTACAATGAGCACTTGAATAATTCTTCATGAAATGAACCTTTTTGTGAAACTACTGACTGGAAAACCTCGACACTTTAGATGAGGCTTCACCTCACCATCACTAGTTTCTGCTTTTCTACTGAACGTGTATCATTTTTCCAAAATTGTTAAGTAAAATATAAATAAATCGTAAGTCAGGAACGCTCTAATTTAGCGGTAAATGAAGGTGTGACAACAGAACGACTCACTGTGATGTGGAGAAATAAATATAATCATATGAGCTGTAGGTGAATTTAAAGAGCAAGAATGTCATAATTGCCTCTAGTATTTATATTTTCTCGTTTTAAGCACACAAATCCTAGCCTGACATCAAACAAACTCTCTATTTGATCTCAAATTTGTTCCACTAGCAAAATCAGTTAATTTTTTTCCTTTTCAGCGTTATTTCTGATCGATTCTCTGCACAGGGAAAAGTTTAAAGAGCAGCTGGATCAACTGTGTGTTATAATACATCAAAAACAATGTTATAATACATTATAGCTGTGAAAAAAAAAAAAGAGACCAATGTGTGTGTTCACAAGATTTTAATGGATTAATTGTCCATAGAGTCCATAGGATTAAATTGACTCGAGTTAAATAGAGAGAGAGAATTGATGTATCACAGTAAATTCTCTCCAGTTCATCATCATTTAATAAATTAAATAATCATTTTAATTAGCTAACAGATATATAACTTGTTACTAGAATAAACTTGTGCGTGTTAAATACATTATTTTTCTTTCCTTTCGGATCAGTCAGGTATACAATCAACCGTCTAAATCATCTGAGGAAATAATAAATTAAATCATATTGCACAAAGAATTCGACGATCAGCCAGGAGAGTCTGTACGTCCGAGTTAAGGGTACTCTAGGGGTACTCTAGGGGTACTCTAAGGGTACTCTAAGGGTACTCGGTGGCTCAGGAAAAGGTTCGGGAATGTTCAGGAAGTTGTGCTGGTGCCGTTTCGATTGACGGTCACATGAGCCTGTGGGGCTCCTGGATGAAGCTGAAGTCACAGACGAGCGAAAGGTGATCGGACGGATAGTGGTAAGAGGGGAGGCGGTCGGGGCCGATCTGGTCGTCGCTCGGCATGCCGAGAGCGGCGTCGACGCTGAAGCCGTGCCGCGAGTACCACACGTAGTCGAGCGTGGTGCGGCACTCTCCGCTCGGACGGATCTTCCAGGTGGTGTAGGACGGCTCGGTGACGCCGTCGGCGCTCAGCGTCCTGTACGCGCTATCGAGGCCGAGCGGAGAGTCCAGGAAGCGGCGGTACACCTCCTCGCCCGGCTCGGCGTTAAAATCTCCGCACACCAACAGAGGAACGGTGTCCTCCCGATCCAAGATGCCCTCGAGCTGCTGGAGCAGATTGGCGCCCTGGGCTCCGCGGAAGGTCTCCCATCCGCTCCTGGCCTTCAGGTGCGTCACGGCGACGCAGAAGACCCGCCCCGTGACCTGGCACTGCAGCGCGGCGACCACGGCCACCTGGTTGGTCTTGAGCGCCATGGCCGAGAGGCGGAGGTGATGGAGTTGGAGCGAGCGGAAGCGCTCGCGGCTGAAGAACAGGGCGCAGCCGTCAGGCCCGTTGTTGCCGCGCACGTCCAGGCACGGGGAGCGTGGCTTGGGGCAGAAGCTGCTCTGGTAGCCCAGGCTGGACATGATGGGCTGGAAGGTATCATAATAGTGATCGACCTCCTGCAGGCACACGATGTCGGGTCTGTAGGTCAGGATCTCCTCCAGGATCAAGTACTTCCTCTCCGCCCAGTTCAACGCCTCCATCGGGCAGCGCACGAAGCCGTCCTTGCCCTCGCCAAGAGCTGAACACAGACCAGACACGTCTCGTTTAAGACAGATGTTTCACTGGAATTATTATTTTTTTAACAGATTATAATCCGACACGGTCGTTACCTTGCGCTAGAATGTTCCACTGCATGACGCGGATTGGCGGGTTGTGCGCAGCGCTGGCTCTGGTTCTGACGAAGTCTCGATGCGGCCGGGGCGGGCGCTTCCTCAGGACCTCCTCGCATTCGCGCAGGAGCGTCTCGGGATCCGTCTGCTCGAGCTCGCTCTCCTCGGTCTCGCCGTGTGTGTGCGCCAGCGGCACGCTGCTCAGAGACTGAGCCAGAGAACTGAAGAGCCGCACGCTGCTACTGCTGCCGCCCATCTGACACACTGCAACACACACACACACACAGAGAAATGAATCACAAACGTCAACTGAAACTGCTGCGATTAGTCAAAGACGCTCGTCTGTCCGCAAGTGTGTGAGAAAACACTCTTAGTAACGACATCTACATGAATTATTGAGAAACAGGATTAATGGCTTCTGACATGAGATTTATGTGTCATTTTTGTACATGATTTTATAAGAAACCACACTACACACTCGTCCCCTACGCCACAGAGCTGTTGCTATGGAAACGATAACACCAGGGAGTGTATTAAAGCTTTTTTTTTAAAATTGACTCTCGATTAACGACGAATGATTATTAAAACGAACAATCGACTATTTGCCGACTTTCGTGACCTCACTTAGCTTTTATTGATCTTTTATCTTTTTTCCTCTTCACAGCTTTTAAAAAATCTAAAGTCCTAGGATTAGCAAAGTAGCAGCAAGTGTGTGTGTGTATGTGTGTGTGGTGTTGGGGGCGTGGCTTAGTACTGCTCTCTGAAGAGCGCGAGTGTCACCAATATGACGCACACCTGAGGAGAATGTGGAGCGGCTAATTAGTGTGTGTGTGTGTGTGTGTGTGTGTGTTTTCCCCTGAGCCGGAAACAAATAAAATAAGAGCACAGGGCGGGAGGGAGGACAGAAACTGTGTGTGTGTTGCATGAATTACTTTTAAAAAATGTCTGAGTAAAACTAGAAGTGTAAAGTCGTCTCGCCGCGACACACAGGCACGGATTAGAGCCGCGTTCGCCTCCGGCTGTACGTACGTACGTACCTTTTGTGCACTTGACCACGCCCCCTCCACCGCAACGTCTTTATCTGCGTTCTCGAAAAGTATATAAACGTCTTATCCGACTTGCAAGTGTATAATTTATCATCATCATCATCCTGTAGGATGACATCATATTAATGTGACGCATTAAACATTAACGTTAAAGTCTCTATTTAATAAATAAATCCTTAATGTTATTATCCTCACTATCTGTGTAATGAATCAAAGAAGTCCTGAGAATTTCCACAACGCATGTTATTTTTTAATTTTTTTATTTTAATGAATGATCAGAATTTTATGTGAAACTTCCACACGGGTATCCGAGGCGCTTCTGTTGCCATGGTAACGCACTGAGGAAGTGACGTGGTGCTGCGCTGGTGATGTCGCAGGGTGTCCCGAAAGGTGGAACTGTGTCACAGGACGTCTCCTTAACCGACATTCATGTATATTCATGTTTTGTTTTTGTTTTCTTGTGGATTTAAAGCTGAAATGTTCTCACACGTCGTAGTTTTTCGGTCATGGAGGTTTTTCGCCGTCACGCCGTTATTCGCCTCGTCTCAGTAAGCAGTGATATCGAGTTAGTCGAGCGACATCAAGTTATGACGACGTCACCAAACTCATCGATTATTAAATTCGTTGGTAAAATCGATTCCAGTCAACTGTGTCGATTTTTCGTCTCGCCACTAGAGGGCAGTAAAATAAACCTGGGATTGAATAAATGGCTTCTGAACCAATAAGGGCTGAGAATGTAACAGTGGTGTGACGGTGGGTATTATATAACATGTCTGTGTGTGTGTGTGTGTGTGTGTGTGTGTTTATACAGAAAGTGCTAATCTGAGTGATGTTTTGCAACATTCTAAGCAACACTAAGGTAACCTTTGCACTTACTGGATATTTAGGTGCTCGTTCACTCACTTTCTATCGGCCGGATGAAAAACACACAAACACGCACGCATGTGTATACACACACACAGGACAGAGGACAGAGGACAAGAGAACCATTGCCATGGAAAACAGGGAGAACTTAAAAACTTTCAAATTACCAACATCATGGATTAAAAAAAAACTCCCTGTGGTGTGTGTGCGCGCGTGTTTGTGTGTGCGCGTGCCCTGAGATGGTACAGGGGCCCCGAGTGATGGACCTCCCCCTACTTGTCCAGTCGACCTTTGACCTGCACCAGAATGAACAGAAGCGCTTGTTCAGCTCAACTTGCATAACTTTCTCTTTAGATCAGAGTCTCGATCCAGCAGCTCGGGTCACGTGTGTGTCATGCGTGATCAGTGAAGAGAGGCGTCTCGCGTATCTGTCAGCACCAGATATTAACTTTCACTCAATCGTGAAGGGTCAGAGGCCAGGTGTTTGAGGTAAATATTTATTCTGCGTCAGAAAGTAAGTGCTAAGTCTGCATTCGCATCACAAACCATGTGACAAAGTCACGACGATTCACGTTCATAAGTACAACATCGATGTGGATGCGTCTGTACGCTGAAACAGTGTGTACGTCACCTGGGTTAAACACGTCACGTTTGTGCAAATACTCATACATCGCAAACAGCAGGTGTAAAGTCGGGCGTTTGTGTTGAGGTCCAGGAGGAGGAAGAAAGCCAGGACGTCTCACTCGAGCTGTTTTATCAGCTGTTACTATTCACTGAACGTTTTCATTCAAGTCACATGACCACCTATCGATACGCATCTGATCTAGGACGGCATATGAAAGTGCCTCAGATCCAGCCTGAAGAGCATCAGATTTGTGCTTTAGACGCCCCTAAGAGAATCTGATTTGTGTCACATTAGGGTTAAAAAATAATAATAATAATAAATCAGAATTGAGTCACTTCAGGTTGGTCGTATGAACGCAGCCTCAGTTAACTCTGTACAGCAGCAGCGCAGGTTTCTATTCATGTGTACAAAAGACCTCATTGTAAGTGAACAGTAATAACACTAATAATAAATACCGCAGATATAAAAGCGCATTACCTTTTAAAAATTTTTTATAACTAGTTACACAGATGTGTATTAGGGCTCAGAGGATCGAGGCTCTGAGTTACTAATCGGAAGGTCGGGGGTTCAAGTTCCCCCTGTAGAGCCCTCGAGCACGGCCCTTAACCCTATCTCCTCCAGGGATAAAAACATGATTTAAATTTACAGAAACAGACGCGGAATTGTTTCGCATGTAATATGGCTCGTTGCGGCGTGAAAC
>JAQMYI010000002.1:4710655-4720854 GCA_030014275.1 Clariallabes melas | reverse complement strand
TGTGTTATTTTATAGTTTTGAAATCCCCAGTATTGTTGTAGAATGTAGAAAATAAATCACTAAATAAAAACAAAGAATTTTGCAAGCAATCCCAAACTTTTGAGTGGTAGTGTATATAAAACTGCTTTTTACACTGCATGAAATAAAAATAAATAAATAAAAAAACAACGCCATTTCAGAAAGTTCAATTTACCGGGCTGCATCAAGCAAAGAAAACAACTAAGGAGATTTGAAATGACTCAATCTGGGTTGAGAAGTCTTCAACACATTATCAAAACCTGGAAGGACGGTAGATCCGCATGATCAATTTTATTGCACAGTTCTACATTTCGCCCACATCCTGTTGGATTGGTCAGTACCTCTAAAAGTGTCTTTGGCGCCTCCTCGTTTTCATCTTCTGCCTGTTCGTCGAACTGGATGCCGGATGTGTTCTGCGAAGGTAAAGCTCGGTTAATGATGCGATTCCACGAGCATTGTCTTTTAAAATCAAGCTAAAATAAAGCGCTGACTCACTGCTGTTTTCTTGCCGGCGTCTCCGGTGCAGTAGCTCTGCTTGACCATAGAGTGGCAGCACTTGTAACCCCAGTATCCATCTTTCCAAAATGATCCCCAGATACACTGCAAAATTAAATTAAATCAATCTGTAAAAGGTGAATTTCTTGTGATTAAATATGGCGCGGGTTATTTACGTCCCTCCGGCCGTCTGCAGCACTCACGGTGTGGTTGTTAATCAGGACGTCCTCTTCGTATTTGGAGCGGGCGATGGCTTTCTCCTGGCCTTTGATGACGGCGCCGTGTCGAGAGTACTCCACGTAGTCCTCTGTCTGAGCGAGCAACAGCTCCCGCGGAGGAGCGTCTAGATGCTCCTGACCTCCGTACTGTGAGACGAGATGCAGATAAGACAGTGCTCATACACACACACAAGAAAGAATAACCTTTGAGTATAGTGATAGTCGTCGCCGTCGTCTTTGGCCGTACCTTTTCCAGGATGCTTTCCTTCTGTTGGTCTTTAAAGTCTTCCTTCTTGACCTTGAAGGACTGATGGAGCAGCTCCAGCTTGGTGGGGTCAGCCTGCAGGTGGACCTCCGTCCCCTTCTCATACGCCTCCCATGCAAAGACTGAACGACAGAGTGAACAGGATGGAGAGATTTCACTCAAATAAAAAAAAATAATAAAAAAAACAAGCACCCTGTTTAGCTTTATTTATTTATTCCAAAATCTCTCTAAGCACACAGACGGATTTTGCGCTTTATTAATACACTGTGTACATTAATCACTTACGCTGCGTCTGTGCCATGCTGATTGTGTCTCCACTGTAACGTGCGAAGTTGTCTCCGGCGTACCCCACTCTGCAAACAAACAGTTCGGTTCAGACCAAGAACATTAGAAATATCATGTTTTTCTCTTGTATGTCTTCACTGAGAAATCACTCTACACACACACTGTACATATAATGCTCATTTCATTAAAATTTACTGATCAAAGTGAAATGATTAGACAGAAACATACTCTTCGGGATTTTTGCCGGTGTTGGAGTACGGGTTTTCCCTCATGGCGCGGGTCTTCGGGTCGTAGTAAGCCGAGTTTGGGTCCAGGTTCCTCAGGTACTGTTAAATAATCAATGTGTTTTTAATGATGTGGCCAAACATTAAGGAAAAAAATCTGTTGGTGCACAATACACTTAAAACATAATACCTAAAAAAAATTCTTAAAGTATTAAAAAAATAAATACTTGAAAAATATGTCCTAAAAATTTTTAGACAAGTGAGTATCACATACTTTTATATACTTAAAATATATTTTTATGACTTGGTTTATGTTCGCATCCAGTCAACTGATCATGTGATTATTATGGATGTTAATAATTAATCAATAATTGTTTAATTGCTGTGAAGAATTTATCCTTTAAAACATATTGATTGTTCAGTTAAAATGTGGTGTTGTGTCATTAAACGACATTTTGAACAACTTGGACAAAAAGTTTAACATTCCCAGGACACATTTTTATAGGTTTTTATAGATATCTACAGCTGAGGATTTTCTTTTTCTATACCTCTTTCCATTTGTCTCCTTCTCCATCATCTGGTTTATAGATTTAAACCAGACGCTAAACAGATGATCAGTGCTGCATATAAGTTATTAAACCCAAGTAATTCAGTCACAGTAGATCTACTTAGAAAGAAAATGATATACAGGAACAAATTTCAGATAAACTTCGGCAAAGGATTTTTTTGGAAGTCCTCCATCCGTCTTCACTGCTTCAAGGTAAAACTATCTAATATCAGAGAGGACTTTGATCCCACATGTGACACGCCCAAAGTCATGTCATTTTTAAAGTTTTATTTTTTATACCTTGTCAAAAATATGGCAAATACCATTAGAACCAGCCCTGTTCAGTGCATTTTTTAGTGTTGACTCAAACTGAATGACGCCCAGGACGATATGATAGAGAGAAGGGAGCTAAAGGCGATCTATGAGAATGATCCTGGTTAAGTGGAAGGAGGCGTGGTCACAAGTGAAAAAATTTGTTCTTCCATGAAGGGATGCGCTCAGGAATTTAACGATATCTGGCAGCCATTTATGAGCCACTTAATATTGATAAATTAAATCTGTAATGGAAGATTGATTTTTTTCGTCGCTTTTTCTAATACATTTCTTTTAAATTATTATTCTTTTGTTTATTGTGTATTTATTTATTTATATATTTTCTCATATTTCTTTTTCTGCTGACTGGCTGTTGTTTTCTTGTGGAGTGTGTGGAGAGGAATAGGTGGAAAAAAAAAAAAACTGTACCATGTATCTTGTTTAAATTCCCAATAAAAAACTTTGATAAAACAAAATAATAATAATAATAATTTCCTTAGCTCATGTCTTTTAACTTTCACACCACAAGAGGGTCCAGGCTGCCTAAACGTGCACTAAAGTATTTACGTCAATCTTTTACTGGTACGCGTGCGCTCTCGTCTGAGAGAATCCGGTCAGTAAGGCTACGACTGTGATGCGCTAACGCATGAGGACGTTACCTTCGCCGTGTCCTCTCTGATCCTCAGGTTCCTCACTGTGATTCGCCTCTTGGAGTCGAAGTTCTGCCCGGGCATGTCGATATCGTCTGCGTATTTGTCCTCGTCTTCGTCTTCGCTGTTGTGTTCTCGCTCCTGTGGGAGGAAAAATAAAAAGGACAGATTTGAGTTTATGTATATGTATGGATACAGATTTAAAAATACTTGAAGTTTATAACACTGACATTTTCAAAGTCAGTGATTTTCCTCAGAATCCTCAGTGATCAAAATGTAAACAAAAAAAGCTTAAAATTGGTTCTATATCCAATGTACATCACAAGATATCACATTTCACCACTTTATTTAATCCCTGATCGTTATCAGTCACTACAATCAAACAAACGGGACATTTCTACTGCATTTTATTAATACACATCTATTAAACCGGCTGTTCTCTATTTTTTTCTATAAAAATGCCAGTTTCAAATACCTGTGTGGTGTTTTACAACAGCACTGATATAAACTGTCCTAACTAAGCGCAGGAATGAAAAGCAAACACAAAAGTAGACATGCTGCTCATTATGGAACGATTAATCAAACAAATATGAAAACCTGTTTAAAGGATGTAAATGATTATGACTTTATATAGAATTAATCACTGTTAAGCATTTAACAGATTAACAACAGATCAACTGATAATTTGTTTGTTTTGAGCTATATTTCTCTGTAGCTCCCATAGCCATTAACTAGTACACCACAAAAGGGCGCACTTGCAGTTCAGACAATGTTCAATACTGTACACTGTATATACATCAGTCATTTTTTTTTTATTATTCATCTTGTTTAAACTGTTTAAGCGTCTTTAAATTGCTTGGTTGGTAGATAGATAGATGAGTGGATAGATATAATACTTTATAAATCAAAAAGTAAAATTAGAAGGAAGGGTTGTTTAAGTAAAAATAAATCCACACCCTTTAAACGATTAATCAATTATTCATTATTGTTACTATTCTCAACTTTCGATTAAGAAAAATGTCAAAAAATTGCAACCGTACTTGTTTATAATCCAGAAAAAAAAGCTGGATTTACTGTTGGTTTAAAGTAGGTGTTAGATGACTGAATAATATTTGAGGTATAAGACAGTGACGAATGCTCTGATGAAACAGGAAACGGGTAATTAGGAAACTCCTGTGCTTCTAAGGAGGGAGAGGTCATTGCCGTCTTTCTGTTATTTGCTCGTAATCAGGAAGTCCATACAGAGAGTTGGTAATAACTGGGTGGTAAATGGGGAATAAAATTTTCATTGATTTTGGTCTATTAAAAGAAAAAAAAAATTTTTAAAAATAAACTGCAGGTTTAGAGAGCCGACTTGACTTAATCTCCTAAACTCCGCGACAGTAAACTGTAACTGCTGAAGGAATACTCTAACCCTAGCTGACATGCAGTAAAGAATCCTACACCTGTTCACGCCATACCTTCAACCTTACAGGAAACAGATTCACACATTTTTAATGCTATCTAAAACTAAATTAAGCACGGAGCGATCGTAAAGGTCTTTTTGGTGTAAGTACGTACTCCGTGATCCAGTTTCCCGGTGGCCAGCTCCTCCTGTAACCTCTGGGCCTTCAAAGTGCGCTTGGCCTGAAATACAACAGCGTCTCGGTTTAACGACTGTTTAAAAAAACAAAAAAAACGCAATTATTTCACAATGTACTCAGACATTACCAAATCAACTTTGGCGTACTCCTCCACGATGCGCATGTGTTCCTCGGGGTCGTAGCCGTTCCAGCGGTCTCGCTTCCCATCGTAATCCAGACTGAGCTGAACCTGGTCGTGCTCATCCGGAGCAAAGCCTGTACCCGAGAACTTCGCTCCAACCTTTCTGGGACGCTGGGATTAACAAACAAAAAAACAGGAAAGAAGAGAATACAGAGGTGTTTCACTGAACTTGGGGAAAGGACGAGAGTAATAACTACGTCATCATAGTTGGACCTTATTCAAACATATTTCTACAGAGTTTTTTTAAATGTTTAACACACATTTGCACATGGTCTACACCTGGGACTTTGCACATTGTTCTGCTCATGCCTGGACATTGCTTTTCTATTTCAATTCCATTTCAATCCTATTTTATTATTTTTACTGTAGTGTAAATTTTACAACTAAAAGTTTTCTATATTTGTAAATTTTTTATTATTATTATGTTTTTTTATTTGAATACTCTATTTTCTTTTTTTATTTTTAGGTCATGGGCAGTCGTATAAGCATTTTACTGCATATCATACTGTGTATGTGACAGATAAAATTTTTATTCTAAACTACTCATGACTATCAGTTATCCCCACAATTAAAAAAAAAAAAAAAAAAAAAGGTTATGAATTCCACTCCAGACCGTTACCTCCAGACAGTCCTTCTTCTTGTGTGTCAAAGCGCCACAATTCTCACACGCCCCCTTCCTGTACTTCGTACTGATTTGTTTCTGTAGACAACATTTTTTATTTATTTACATTTTTAATCCGCAAAGATTCTGAGAATTTAACCGACATCAGGAAACAAGATGTCAGGAAACTGATTACCTCCTGCACGCCTTTCTTATACCAATCGCCTATAGCCGAGAACAATTCCTTTTGCTCATCCTGAGGTCTCTGGTGCTTGAGGGTGGGTCTCTTCGAGGGGTCAATGTACCACGGTACGGAGGAGATGTACTGCGGAATGTGAGGGTTGATATCCCTAAAAGTAAACAAAAAAACAAAACACACACATTGTCATCGTAAATAAAAAGCAGTCAATCAGATTTCGTGTGATTGTGTGTAATTATTATTATTATAATATAAAACTTTTTTTATATTATTATTATTATATTTTTAGTCTCATACACAGTCATACACAGTACGATATTCAGTGAAATGCTTGACACACACACCAGTACTGTTTCATATCTCCATATCGTACATGTTTCAATCATACTGCTCCTGTCATATCCACATAATTTCTACACCTCTATATTCATACACTTTTAGCCCTTGGAGATTATCAGTTCTTTCTGTACAATCTATAACTCTTGTATAACTTACACACTTCTAGTTTCATTCCATTTTATTTTGGCAACTTTGGTTGTAAATATTGTAATTTCTTTGTGACCAAATTTGTATTTAATACATAATTCTTATTATACTTTTATTTTATTTGTAATTGTACTTTCTAAAGCAATTTATTTCATCATACAGAAATCCTTCCTTTTTAGATCACGGGCAGTCATAAGAATTTCACTGCATAACATAACTGCGCGTGGTTGTGTATGAGAGAAATAAAATGTCTGTGTGTGTGTGTATAAATAAAATCATAGGAGCTCTTTTTGCTGCTCGTGGACGTACTTTCCCTCCTCGTCAACCTCAGCAGGAGCGTTTCCGAGCTTCCTTTGTTCCTCCAGCTCCTTCTTCTTCCTCCAGTCTTCTCGGGTCATTTTCTTGGGCTCTTCGAGGTCCACGACCCCTTCCTGACCCGAGCTGGTCTCGGTTTCTTGCTGCATGGTGTTCCAGGCACCGGGTGCAGCCACGAAAAACAGGGATCAGGAGTTCTGCCTGGATGATAAATGACAGGTTATTAGACAGAAATATCTGCTGTGACAGATGAGCAATAAAGGAAATAACTTATAGAAGTCACAAGTAATGGATTAAAAATGTCATTCATTTGTAGATTTTGACTTATAATCATGGATGAAATATAACCTCTCTATCGTTGATTATTTTCCTACAACAGCACGAGGCTGAGTGATAAACTCCATATCAGCTAAAATATAACATTTCAATTCGTTTTGTTTTGTACGAATAAATCCAAGCCTGTACACAACACATAAAACATACAATTCTTAGAAATTAACAAACATACAACTTCATATTAACCTAAGGAACCATATTTAAGTCAGTGAAGTCCATTTAAGCCAGTTACTGTTAGCTGGCTAGCAACCTAGCTAACATTAATAATGTTATAAAAACAAATATTTTTCATAGAAACCAATAAACTTCACATTTCCTTCAGAAATCTTTTCCAAGCTACGTCATATTTACCTTTAAAGCCGATGACTGGCGTTAGAATTACGAAGTTAATTAGCCTTAAACTGCAGCTAAACTCTTGCTAGCTTACTGTTTACAAGCGTGAACACGCACTAACCGGAACCGGAACCCACGAACATTACAAAATAGAAGTAGCGGCAGCCTCGTAAAAGGCTGATAATAATAATAAGAAGAAGGAGAAGCCATTGTATGACCTTACTTGATAGGTATGAGTACTGAGTAATTGTTTTAAATAATAAATCAAAAATGTAAAATGTTAAACACATTAAATGTTAAAATGTTAAACGCATTAAAATATAAATTAATTACTATTAAAATAATTTCAGCAAATATCTCTCTCTCTCTCCCATCACTATACATATATTTGTGATGGGAAGTTTGAATAATTTTAGTGACTTGGTTCTTTGAATCTTGTTCATCAAAATTGAGTTCTTTTGATAAAATATAAAATAAAATGATGAATTTTCAGTAAAAAGACCCCCAATATGGCTATAGTTCTAGTAATGAAAATATTACAGTGCAGCTAAAGACATATTATAATAAACAGAATGAGTAGCTCACCATCATATCTTACAGTCTGAGTCGTTCGTTCTTTCTATTGCACCGCATAGCGTCTATGGGAGTCACTTGACAAAGGAACGAACGACTGGGGACTTGAAGACTCATTGAGAACCGTTCAATTCTGTTTCCTGTGTATGCATTGCATAGTGTCTATGGGAGTCACATGACAAAAGAACGAACGACTCGGAGTAGAAGAGTCATTGAGAAAGAATCACTCATTTCTGTTTCCTGTACATAACCTACGGAGGTTTTGCGATGATTTGCGCATGCGCGCCCAGTGTAAAATGAACAAATCCCTCTCCGAGACGACTCGTTCTTCTGAGTCACGTTAAAGATTCGTTCAAAAAGAATGAATCGTTCATGAATGACCCATCACTAATATACAGTACTGTATGTATATAAGGGCAACGGTGACTAAGTGGTAGGTGTTTCGCCTGCCATGCAGAAAGCCTGGGTTCGGTTTCCAGTGCCCAAAGCCCAGCCACTGGATGCAGTGACGGTCCCAAGCACGGTTAAAATTGGAGGGTTACGTCAGGAAGGGCATCTGGCGTAAAACCTGTGCCAAGTTTGTCTGTGCGGACCTTACCAGGAGCAGCTGAAAGACCTACAGCAACAACATTCCTACATGTGTAACAGTAGGCAGTGTCATCGTCACCTTTTATGTCATACTGCCACAACATTGGAGCCGCGAGAGGAGCAGTAGACGCTGGATTGGATTTTGATTGGATTCAATTAGATTTTGATTTGTTTTTGAGATGAGTGATTGGTTTCTGATTGGATTTTGAGCAATGCAATAATACAATGTAATAAAGTGTATGTTTCTTACCTTGAAATAAAAATAGTATTTCAATAACCTGTTAGTTTTGAAGTTTTTTTGTCCTGGCTCGAGATTAAGGCTAAACATGATAGTGTCCCCGTTTGACACTGTTGTCTTGGCAACGTTAACAGCCGGCAAGCATATGGGGTTTGACATTACAGAGGTCAAGCATTGGCGGCTAACAGGAGCCCAGTCGAAGTTAGTGAGCTACACGAAATTAGTGAGTTGCAATGACAAGGTCAGTTTCTCCCTCTAGCGACCACACATTTATATGTGCCAAGGTTTAGGCACCTGAGTGAATTTTGTGATTTTATCATTTTAAATAAAGATGTGTGGCAAGTGCACACAAAATACAGAGTGACAGACACCCTTGTGGCGCTCGTTTGTTTTTTCTGTGCACATCCATGACGCAGTGAGATGAAAAATCCATACCTTTCAGAATGGCAAAAACGATTCTGTCCTCTTGGATCAGCTGGTTCTCTTCATGCTTGAAGGGTGATGGGAGGTGCCATGGCAGACGTCCTAGCCGCACAAGCTCGCAAGAAGGAGAAGGCGGCGCTGCTGGCATTTTCCACTTATTTTTATACATGACTTGTGAACGGCCTTTTAGAGCATAATGTAACTTTTACTTCAAAATCTTTTTGGTGTTACAGTGTCTTGTTGTGTTTATTCAGGCATCAATAAAAAAGAATACATGTTGTTTATTTAGTTAGCTTAGACCTGAAAATCAATCACTGAAGATTTTTCTCTTGTAGTTAATTTTTTTCTAAAACACCTTTACATTTTTTAATGTTAAAAGTTGGAGCTAGAAGCGTCACAGTGGCTTTGTGGTTAACACTGTCGCCTTGCACCTCCGTGTTCGAGGGATCGATTCCTGCCTTGGGTCTGTATGTGTGGCGTTTGCATATTCTCCATGCGCTTAGTGGGTTTCCTCCGGGTGTTCCGGTTTCCTCCCACAGTCCAAAGACATGTAGATTGGGCTAATTGGCGTTCCCAAATTGCACGTAGTGTGTGACTAAGTGTGTGTATGTGAGTGCCCTGCAATGGATTGGCACACTTCTAGGGTGTACCCCGCCTCGTGCCCTAAGTCTCCTGGGAGAGGCTCAAGACCCACGACCCTGTAAACAGGATAAAGCGGTCTAGACGATGAGCAAGTTGGAGCTGTTGAGGTTCACGAGCAACAATTTGCAGGCAAACCATGCCATTTCTTTTGCTCTAATCTTTTTGACATTTGAATGTAAGTTGCTTTAAAGTTAGATTTGTTTTGGTTTAAGCATCTGTCAAACACCGGCAATTTTCCACTAGGCTTAAGTGTATTTTGTCTCGGAATGCCTTAAACACAAATATATGTTGCTTGTAAGTTATAAGCAAGTTGTATAAAAGTTGTTCGCTCATCACCAACTGTTGCAGATTTTTGACATTAAATAGAAATCAAATCTGGACCTTTGAATACTAAGTTTGAGAACCCCTGCTCTATACTATTAACAAAGTATTCTGGTTATTGAGAATTGCCATTGCAAAAGCATCTATGCACATGACATCTATGCACATGACATCATTACTGTTCATTACACTAGATGGCGTTTTAAAATGAAATAATGTAATGTATCTGTGTAAAGTTTCAGTGCATATATTTCCTGTATGGGTTTCCTGCTGGTTCTCCAGTTTCTTCCCACCTGTGTGTGTGTGTGTGTGTGTGTGTGTGTGTGTGTGTGTGTGTGTGTGTGTGTGTGTGTGTGTGTGTGTGTG
>JAQMYI010000002.1:4695288-4706873 GCA_030014275.1 Clariallabes melas | reverse complement strand
TGAAGGATTTACAGAGCAGAAGTAGCAGATATACATCTCAATATCAACTGTTCAAAGAAATTATTGCCTTATGTATTTTGGATGTGTTTAGCATTGTTTCACGATGTATAAAGAAACAAAAATCAGGAAAGAGCAAGGAGTTAGAAGGTGTGTCCAACCTTTTTGACTAGTACTCTATATTAAGGTCATCTCTGGTAAAAAAAAAAAAAAAACAGGAATCAGTCGGATACGGGTTGGGTTAGGAAAAATCTCATGAAATCATGTTTGTTGCAAGATATCCCATTGAAGGATCACAATGTAAATGTGTTACTTTCTAGTAGGTGCTTTCCTGCAAGGATGGAGCTATAATTAGTGAGGCCCTGTGACTGTTAGCTCTGCGTGTCAGATTGCAGCTTGCTGTATCTGGACTGGTGTAGCACCTGCTGCTAGTTGTAACACTCTATTTAGCTTAGCACAGGATACAGAGATACAGTACTGCTTAAACTGTATTTAAAAAAAAGCAAAATCAAGTTGGGTTTTCTGTAACTTGTTTTTATAATTAACAAAAAACACCACTTTAGCAGGATCAGGTCACGTTGGAGCTACATGGAAGCAGCCTGAAGCTTAGGTGGATATTCTTTTATTGGTTTATGGTGCTGGTTCAGGGGGCTGGACTTATCGCAGTGCTGAGTGACCTGACTGGACGAAGGATCGTTGTATCACACAGAAACGCAGATGACCTGTTGGAGCCTCATCTTCATCTCTGTGGTACAGTGCATGTCTTGTGTCTGTTCTGTTACTTTGAGCAGGGGGTGTGCTATTCCATTCAAAATGGCCTGATAGCACCACAGTATAGCACCAAATGGCAAGTACATATCGAAAAAAAAAAATCATGTGATTTGAATGATGACCTTTGAATGAAATTATACCATATAGGGTCATGTTTCTTTTTGGAAATTATTCAGATCTCAATCTAATTTGTGCACTAGCATGATAAGTGGTATATGATTAACATGATCATTTAGACACTGTTTGGACACACAGGTTATTTGAAGGAACTCCTAATTTTCTGTGCGTTAATAAAAACGTATAAAAACTGTTGGAAATACAGTATAATAAGATCTCTTACTTATAATATAGACTTACCATGCCTGTGGAGCAGCATGGAATTAGTAGTTTTGCTCATACAGAAAAAGCCCACAATAGACATTAAGCAAAATTATATTAGCAATACCTCTTTATTTCATGCTTTTCTGTACATTTGCATTTGATCTTTGCAGCACTCTCACCGCCTATGGTTTTCGCATGGCGAAGATGAAGCGATGCTGCGTTTCTAAAATCCATAGGCAGACCAACACCAGTTAAGAAACTGTACCCTGCGCTTTGGAGCAAAAAGAAAATGGACAGCTGGGTTCTAGAAGGAGATAGCTACTCGTTCCTGCGCAGTGCTCCCCGTAACTTCAACCTGCAGCACCAGGATGGGCCCAACCGTGTGGAGATCTTCGACATCACGAGTATACAAAGTCATCGTAGCGCCATATCTGAAACGACTTGCCTTTGTGACATTTTTGGGGATGACTCTGAGTCTCCATCCCTCTCAAGCAGCCCGGCCTCTGCCTCTTTCCTGAAAAAGGATACAGACGAACAGTTACCAGTAGAGGATGTGAACGAATCATCAGGTTCTTACCATACAGCGAATGGTTCGGAGCACCTGAGTGACGGGAGTGAGATATATGAGGACTCGAAAGACGCAAAAGATTTAGTTTTATCTGAGACTCTGGAATCAAATGTGCAAGCAAGTGATTTGCCTGTAGCAGCTCATGAATGTGATGCACCCGCACCAATAAGAAACTGGCAGGAATCTGATTTGTCTCAGGACACCAACTTAGCACAAGTTGAAAATTCATCTGACCACCAGCTAGCAACGTCGACGTCTGAATTTAGAGACACTAATATTAGAGTAACTGGTTCCCCACAGGAGATATTCTGTCCTGAGCTCTTATCTGAAAACAAGACTATTACAGACAAGAGTCATGCTTCGTCGTTTGAGCTTAGGAAAACTAATCGATCAGAGGAGATAATTACTCATAACCTAAGGCATATAACAAAGCAAAGAGATGCTTTTTCATCTGAGCAAAAGAAAAAGGATTCAGCACAGAACATAATCACACCTGACTCCTCACTTGAAAATGGGAGTATAATAGAGCAGAGGGGCGCTACGACATCCGAGGTAAGGGAACCTGATACAGCACAGGAGAATAAACATTATAAACAAAGCATATTTTCAGAAAACCAAACTCCATCTGAGTCTTATCCTAGTAACTTGACTTCAGAGGATTCTACTAAGAGGAATAATGATCAAGGCTGCTTGATTGAGGAAGAGGAAAAAATCTCTTTGCCTGATATTTTATCTATAGAAAACAGCTTGCTTGTTTGTGGAACTGTACAAAGTGACTCTTCTGTTGCTCTGACTAACTTTTCAAATGATGGCAGTGTCTTTACCTCTGTTCAGAAGGCTGGAGTTTCTGATCCTTCTGCCCAAGATGACATGCATGATTTGACAGAAATGTCAACTCCACTGGAACATGAGGATGTACCTAATGAATTGGCATATGCAGGTGCATTTCTATGTGACGATGAAGCAGGCATGTCAGATTTACCTGACCCTAACAGTGAACCTCTACCTGATTATATTGAGGATAACACAGAAGTAGATGTAGGATATATGCCTCAAGACTTCAATATTTCTTCTGACACAACCAGAACTTTGTCATCCTTTTCAGATCCAAGAGAAGAACTGGTATCAAGTGTGATTAGTGAGGTATACACACCCTCTGGTTCTTCAGTGGATGTAAATTTCCCTGAGCTACCAGTAATAATACACTCACCAGTTGGTTTTACTATCTGCCCATCACCAGAACCGGAGAGCAAGGGTTGGTCAGAAGAGTTAGCATTCACTCCTAGAACCCCAGAAAGCGATTACAGACTTACACCTACAGACAAAGGTTCTGTTTCCTCCTTTGATTCCAATCTATGCCCTACACCTGAGCCAAGAAGCATTAGTTCTACATCAGACAGCAGACAAAATGTTATTATATGTGACCCGAGCCCTGCAGCTTCGTCACTTGAACTGAGATCTGCAAGCTGTTCTCCTGAAATTCAAATAACGGCATGCAGCTTCCTGCCCTCTCAAAATGACTTTTCATCCCCAGATGAGGTCTTAGAACAACCCCATGACTTAGACGGAATAATACATGCAGAAATGTCAACTACACTTCCTACAAAGGAAACTGCAGATTTTTCTATTCCAATTATCTACAACCTTTCATCAG
The DNA here is from genome assembly GCA_030014275.1 of Clariallabes melas. Lineage (NCBI taxonomy): Eukaryota > Metazoa > Chordata > Actinopteri > Siluriformes > Clariidae > Clariallabes > Clariallabes melas. The sequence goes on along the minus strand of JAQMYI010000002.1, from coordinate 4,703,562 downwards.
CACAGGAAGCCACATCTAGCCCATCAACGATTTTGCCAAGAGATACTGTTTCCCCTGGTGTAAAGGAAAGATGTATTGAAAGCCCTACATTAAATATACTTCCTACGAATGAGATTACAAATATCATTGGTCCCCATTCAACCCTAACTACAGAGTCTCCTGATGTACACAAAATACCTTCTGTGGAACGTTATATTTCAACCATATCTTCTGCAAATGAGACCATCTCACCTGACTCCAACCTTTCACCAAGCACAGAAGGAAACATCTATAGATCACCATCAACGATAAGTATACCAAGAGACACACTATCTTCTGATATATTGGGAACAGGATTTCCTGAAAGCTCTGTATCAACTACAAGTCCCACCAAGGATATTGAAAAGAGCGAGTTCAGCTCACCCATTTTACAGCCTTTATTAACAGAAGGAGGCATATCTAGACTACCATTAAATTTACGTACACCTATAGACACAGCATCTTCTGATGTAGATGGACTAATATGTGTAAAAAGTGCGGCATCAACTACACTCCTTACAAATGAGACTACAGTTATGGCTATCTTACCCCATTCCCCAACAGTATCAAATGTAAGTATAAGAAAAGATACAATGCATCCTGATGTAGAGGAAACAAGATATCCGGTGGCAACAATGCTTCCCATCAAGGAGATCACACCAATTCCACATATTTCATCAAAAGAAGGAGGTACTTCTAGATCAGTATCCACTTTAAGTATTCCAGAAGATATAATGTCACCAGATGTAGCAGGAAAAGGTGTGGAAAGTTTTATGCCAACCATGATGCCTACAAATGAGACTACAAATATGTCCAATTCACTCATCTCCAACAGTTCCTTGACCGTCACCGCCATATCTAGACCTTCATCAAGTTTAAATATACCAATACAATGCAATACAGCATCTGATGTCATAGATGGATTAGGATGTTTGGAAATTCCAACATCAGCTACAGTTCTCACAGACGAGATAACAAATACGGCCAACTCAACTATCGACCCTTCATTAACCGAAGGCATATCTAGACCACCATCAAATTTAATTATCCCAAGAGATACCATGTGCCTTGATGCAGAGGTGACAAAATACCCAGAAGGATCAAATGAGATTTCCATGAACAAGATGACAAATATGGCCATCTTGCCCATCTTTGACCATTCAACAGATGGAGAAACATCTAGACCAGCATCTACGGCAATTGATGTAGATCTATTAAGATGTGTAGAATGTCCAACATCATCCATACTTCCACCAAATGAGGCTCCAAGCATGGGAATCTCACCTGTTTTTAATATCTCACCAAATATCTCACCAACTGAAGGATGCCTATGCAATCCTCCGCCAACTTTGGGTATACCAAAAGATACCATGTTCCCTGAAGTAGAGGGAAGAAGAAACCCTGAAAAATTAAATGAGATTCCCATAAATGAGATAACAAATATGAACATTTCACCCCCCATCTCCAATCTTTCATCAACAGAAAGAGAATTATCTAGACCACCATCTACTTCAAATATATCAAGAAATACGTCTACAGATGTAGAAGCATTAAGATATATAGAAAGTCCTATATCAACCATACTTCCAACAAACGAAGCTCCAAATATGGGCATTTCACCTGTCTTCAACATTTCATCAACTGTGGGAGGCTCATCTACTTCACCATCTTCTTTAAGTTTACCAGATACCATGTTCTCTAATATAAAGGAAAGAAGACACACTGAAACATTAATTGAGATGCCCACAAATGAGACAACAAATTCGCCAAATTCTCCCATCATCTCCAATCCTTCATCAACAGAAAAAGAAATATGTAGAGCACAATCTATTTCAAATATATCAAGAAATACGTCTACAGATGTAGATGTATTAAGACCAATATTCACTTCAATTGATGTAGATATATTAAAATGTATAGGAAGTGCTACATCAACCATTCTTCCAACCAACCAGGCTCCAAATATGGGCATTTCATCTTTCTTCAATATCCCATCAGTGGGAGGCTCTGTTACTCCACCATTAGCTTTATGTTTACCAAGAGATGCCATGTCCTTTGGTGTAGACGGAAGAAGAACATCAAATACGATTACAACCCTTGCCAGTTCAACCATGCTTCCAACAAACATCTCATCAATTGACAATTTTTCATCAACAGCTGGAGGCACAGTGCCTAGACAATCATCAAATTTAGGTTTACCAAGTGACTCTACATCTCCTGGTGTACAAGGAACAAGATATGTTGAAAGATCAAATGAGGTTCAAACAAATGACAATAAAAGCATGGCTTCCAGCATCTCCAGCTTTACAACACCTTCAATTACACTAGCAGATAGTGTGTCTTGTCCTAAAATTAGTTATCAAAGAACACCTGACAGATTTAACGATCATATACCAACACCAGAATACACATATAATCACCTTTCAACTACAGTAAATGAGAAGGTGGATCTTCGATCAATGGTACCAGTTGACAGAGGTCAAATAGATGATATTGGCTCCAAAATGTCCCTTAAATATCCCTGCAGTCTACCTCAGGATGATTGCATGGACAATACTTTAGTACATTGCAGCCAAACTGAAAATATAAGTGAGACATCACCTGAGCCCCCTGCTCCCAAATTATCTGTGAAACAAATAAAAGAAAGTTGGGAAAGAATGAATGAAAGCATTTTAAATTCTCTGAAACCATGGCAAACATCCAAAAAGAAGGCAAAGGAAGCAAAGGAACGTAATGACATTGGAAGAGAAATGTTGCAAAGAGAATCAGCAGGTAGTGAAAATACATTTAGACAGATGGCTGTGAGACCTGGGGAAAGCCCCAGTGTTTTACATAGTAACGATCATACCATGTATGAAGGACAGTCATGTAAGAACAAGGGGTGGAGTGGGGAAAGGGTATTACAGGAGGAGTGTACATTAGGAAGAGGGGTGGGGAATATAGCAGAGGGTAGTCACAGAGGGGAACAGGTTGAGCTGTCATTCAGTACCAGGAATAGAAAAGGGCCTGCACACCACAGCCCCACTCCCTCAAGCCGAGACCCAAAGTCTGGAATTCCACCTCGCTATTTTGAGTCTCCCCTGGCAACTCGGCGGCAACAGAGTCTTCTCAGAGCACAGAACATACAAAAAGAGAACAAGACTGGTGCCAGGAGGGTCCGCTCGACTTCTCAAAGCAATCCCAGTGCTGCTGGTCGTCTCTTTTCCGAATGTACTAGCGAGACTTCCAGTATGGGAAGTGAATTTGATGACTCAGACTGTGAGGTGAAGTGGCTCACAGACCAGGCCTTCAGGAGCCTATCTAGCCCTCGGGTGGACTACTTGGATGTCTACAACTCAAGCCGTGGTTCATCTACAAATGTTTCACAGCCTTCTACGACAATGGACAGTCCAGGTTCTGCTACTTGGATTACCTACGCAGATTTGCATGACTCCTTACATGAAAATGATGAAGTTTTATGTCATCCTTCTCCATTTTTACCGCATGGTACAGTAGACCCAGCAAAGCGTTTTGAGATGAGCAGTTTTGAATGTGTTGATGTAGCACTGGAGAGCAAAGAGGAAACCAGGAGAGGAAAAAGGACGGTTCCAAAAAGACAGATCCAATTTAAGAAACGTAACGATGATGAACCTACATCTACTGAGAATGAAGGAAGCGCTATGGATTTACTGTCCACAGAGACCTGTTCAATGAATACATTTGTTCGTCAACATAGCACCCCAGCATCAATGCAGGAGGACTTGCTTCAGGGTGAAAATGAAATTCAAACTGGTAAGAAGATGCTCCAAAAGTCTGCATCTTTAGATGAAAGCCCACCCAAGAGTAAAATGGCTTCCAGCGTTATCAAAAGTGTTCTTTCAAAGAAAATGGATGCAGCTCCCAAGGAGCCTTCAAGAACTGAACCATGTGAGAATAAGAATGAAGATGTTAAAACTCTCACTTCAGGGGATTCATGTAACCTAGAGACCCAGCGTTCCAGCTTACCTTCTGTATGCAGTTTGCCCCCTGAGGAATTTGCAGGTAAAGAGGAAAGAAGTCCTTATACTCAGAAGAGGATCCGCGGGCCCAAGGTTCCCCCAAAGCCAGCCTTCAAACCTACCTTTTTACCTCCTTACAACATCCCTGTAGATGCTGCATTTCAGGATAAAAATCTAATGAAGGATCATATTACACCCATAAAGGTTGATACCTTGGAAAGCAAATTATCTAAGAAACAAAGTTTTGGGAGCAGTGAGAAGGAGGCAAGTAAGGTGATAAATAAATACAACAGTGATTCGGGAGGTGCCGTTAACCAGACTACAAACTGTACTGTAGTTTGTGTTGCAAGCACACAGAGAAGAAAGACAACCAGTGACAACAACAAACACCCCATGACACCAGAAACCTGTAAACAACTGGAGGGCAGTAGCAGTATGTTCCTGTCAAAAACTCCTGAAATCACTCTCAAGCCTTGTACCATCAAGGATAAAAATAAGTCTTCTTTAAAGGCATCTGTCTGTCCTGACTCAGAAATATCCAAAGACAGTATCTGTGAACCTGTGTTAGAGTTAAAAGAAACAGCTGAAGAGCAAAAAAGATTCAAAACAAGGGGAGAGACAGACACTGAAGAGGATAATGAAAATAACATGGCAAAATCTGTTATACATAAAGTAAGGGATGTCAGGAAGCTGGTAAAGAACACATACAATCTGTCGTTCAAAGCCTCAGATAACACCAACCTTGAAGAGGATGTAGTGTCTGAAAAAAAGAAAGAAATGCAACCAGAACATCCTCATTCTTTACAAATTGAATGCAAAGCTATCAGCTTAAAGGACAAGTCAGCATCCAGCAATAAATCAACCATGCAACAAGATGCAGGACCTTTTGCAGATATAGCAAAGATACCTCAAACAGATTCACTGATAAGAAAAGATGTAGGTATTACCAAAGCTTTCATGCCAAACATTCAGCATTCTGACATGGATTTGTTCGTTGGTCTGGATAAAAGGAACAACATCCCAACACCTGGTGATTGTGGACAGGATACAAATCTAGAAATGCCTTCTAGACCATCAAGTAAGGAAGTCTCAACATTAGTATTTATGCAGGATGGTGCACCCAAGTCTGTGCAGAAGCCACCAAGCCCTGCTTCCACTGGTGTAAAAACTGCAAACAGTAGCCATTCTGTGTCAATGCTACGGAAGGAAAAGGGGATGCAAGCTGACATTGGGGTGTGTGACATCCTGAGCGAAGGAACAGGCTCTAAACTTAAACATATCAACAGGCTAGAGGTCCCCTTGCAGACCTATGCATCAGAGGGAAACTCCGGTGAATCCAGGAAAGTGAAAAAAGAAGATGCTGATTTGCCTCCTGAACAGAAGACATTCCTAAACAGCGGTCTTCAGTCGAGTGGAGTTACCTCGCAGGTTAGGAGTTCTTCAAAGCCCAAGGAAGTGAGAGCGCTTCCCAGTGGAAAAGCAAGAGACAATCAAAGTCAACAAGCTTTAAAAGAAGATATTGCAGTTGTTTCATCAAGCAAGGCAGAGGTAAGGGCATTTTCCAGCAGCACAAAAATTCATGCAATGCCATTAACAACATCTAAAGAGATCGAGTTACCCATTCAAGTCAGGTCAATATCCAGCGACAGAGCAAAACCATCTGTGCTGCCTAAACCGAGCTATAAACAGCCGTTTGCAGAAATTAGGTCAACATTAACTGACCTTCCTAAATCAGACAACACACCGACAACATCTATTTTAAAAGAGCAAACACATTTAAAGAGTGATGTCGAAATAAATGATGTTAAGACATCAACAGCAGTGAAACACAACGAGCAAACCACCAACCCTGCATCAAGCAATATCAAAACATTAGCTGTGTCAGCAGTGTCCAGCCAGAAACCTCAAACTATCCCAGATACAATAAGTTCTGCACAAAAATCAACAGCCACTTCAAGCAAGCAAGAGGTATCCATCACTTCGGTGCAAAACTCCAGCAACAAGCAACAGCAGAACATTCAAGAACAGGTGATGGTAGCTTCTTGTGCATCTAATATTCAAACCTTACCAGCAGCATCCCAAGCCAATACCTATATACAGCCTCAAATTACATCATCATCTAATAAACAGTTGCATAAAAATAATTTTCATTTCCCGACATCAGATGATCCACCCAGTTATGACGAGCGAGAAAGTTTTAGCCCTTTGCAGCTTTCTGATTTGCCCTCAAGAAGGCAGAACAGATACCATCCCACAACCAAACACTCTCTTTGCTCTTGTACAGCATGTACCAACCCTCAATTTGGACAGCCCTACCATGGCTCGCAAAACCAGACACCACCAGTCCCTCGCTCACCTAGTCAAGTGACTTCATACACGGGAGCACCACCACAGGCCCAGGTTCGTCCTCATCAGTGCAGAACAGATGGCCAACCCTCGACTTATCCATCTCTCTCACCAAAAACTACAGTACAACAGACTCCGGCCATGATTCAGCCCATACACCACTCCCATACCTGCCCTGCGCCAGCAATACAACCCTTTGGAAATGAACAACAGCAACCTTCTACTCAGCACATGGATAGACGTTCAGGTAATCAACGTTCACCACAAGCTCCAAGTGGGGCAACTTATCGAGAGCACAGTCGTTCACCTAATATAGCTTGCCTGGACCCTAGATCCCAGTTTTTCAATCCACAAGAACTACCACCAGCTTTTGGTAATGAATATGGAAGTGATGGTTCTGGAAATGGAGGCATGTTGTACCCAGAAAATGCAAGCGGCCTCGGGTATGGACAAGGTCCCCGTCGTGTACTTCTAGATCCTGAAACTGGGAAGTACTTCTACATTGAAGTGCCAATGCAGCCACTGAGAAAAATGCTGTTTGATCCAGAAATCGGCCAATATGTGGAAGTTCTTATTCCACAGCAGGCTCTGTCCAATTCGAGTATGTATCCTCCAACTGCTGCTCCGTATCAGGGTCCATACCATGGTCAAGGGTTATACACATCCCAGTACCTTCCCTATGCAATGCCACCCCATACTCAGTCTGCCCAGCAACCACGACATCCAGAGCCCTCTGTCCCGACATCGCTCCATCAAAACACTATGGGATATGGAAGCTCAGCAAGCCAGGCGCCAAAATCTGAAGTAAAAGGACATCCATCGCTAGATCAGGGCTATTTAGAGAGCATGTATTACATTCCTACTGGGATGAATGCAAGCCCAAATTCTACCCCTTCAGACTGTTACCACAAACCAGCAACAAATATGCCTGCTGCTACTGGTGGCAGGAGGGCATGAAATACAAAATAGCCCTAGTTTTGAAATGTGTGGTGCTATGCAAGCTATTAGAATAAGGTCACAAGGAGCTTTCCATGAATCAAGGCCAACATCAAAATACCATAAAACTATAAAACTGTTCAAGAACATTAGCATGGCTTCCTCTCTAACCCAAAAATATTTATCGCCTGGCTATGGAAGAAAGTTTTAAATTTGTTTTATGACCGAGGTGCATTGGAAATTTTAAAGGGGGAATGCTCAAAAAGAAATAGTTGGTAAGCCTATTTACAATCCTTGTCATCATTTCATTTGAATGATGTGGTGACCAAAAACATGCCTATGTTGTATTTCTTTCTAAATATTATACAGTATGTTAGTGTGGGTCATCATAGTAAGTTTCCTTTAACAACCCTCCCCCTGTTATACAGAATTGTTCCATGTCAATATGAGGTATGTTTGCATTTCCAATGCTCTTTCAGCCCATAGCAAACTTTTTACTCATCTTGGGGAATTATAGTTCATACTGTACCAGCTCTCCCTGGTATGTGTCTAAATTTGTAGATATAAATTCCAGATTTAAATATTTATCCTCCAACATGATTCACTGTAAAGGAACAGTTAAATCAGCTGTATTTGCAAGTATCTATGCCAATGGATTAATGATTACTTAGAGCTTACCAAATGCTATTTTTACACACAAGTTTACCAAAATAAAGGTACTTGTTCACCACTACAGTTTATCCTGTGTTTTCTTTCTGACTGGTAATGTGTTGATGTACTGTATTTTTGTCAGAAGTGCTCTTATCACAAATTCCTCATAAATGCCATATTATATATATATATATGTATTCATTTATTTTTTTCATTCCAGGGATCTTGAAAATGTGAAAATGAGTTGCAAATATTTAAACCATTTCAATGTGGAAACTGAATTCGCACATAGTGGAAATAATGAGTTGGTTGATAGTGATACTGTACATTTGGCATGATTCATAGA
>JAQMYI010000002.1:4665051-4687982 GCA_030014275.1 Clariallabes melas | reverse complement strand
TATTTACACATTAAGTTTACTGAAAGTAAAAACAGTTGAAAGTCAGAGGACGTTTCTTTTTTTGCTGAGTATATATAGACTTATTTAAAACGGATGATCACTTTTACAGAATTACAACCCAATCTCCGGCTACAGCGGAACTGCAGACAGAGAATTTCGACATGTTCTCCTGAACTGAGAAATGAGGAAAGATGAAATGATGCTGTAAGGTCAATGACAACAGGAAGTATCAGCAGGGTTGATGCTGTAATGTCAACCTGAAAGAAACAAACTAGTTTCCCCAAAAGAGTGTAATAATGAAAGTCTAATGGGAGTGGCAACAAGTGATGAAATCTGTCAAATGTAAAGCTTTCTCATTGAGTTATTTAAGACTCATATTATAGTTCATCAAATGTCCGACCCAAACTATACACAGACATGCACACATAAAATAATTAGACAGCAATAGATTTTTTTTTTTGTACACACTAAAATCTAGGCCGTTATCATTAATGCTATTTGTTACATTTTTTAAAATTGGACTTTTTTCTTCAGGCATTAGTAAAAAGAAGTAAAAAGTAAGGCCAGAAGTAAAAATTATGAAGAAGAGAAAGAGGTTGGATTGTTGGTCAATCTATGGGTGTTCCAGAGGTTAATAGCTAGGAATCTTGAAATACCATTAATAGAATTACTGTATAGTTCGATTCAAAGAAAGAGATAAAACATCAGTGGAGTCACATCCTGGTCAGCCTGGCCTTCTGAAACACTCATTTGTGCTGCTTGAAGATCAGCTCGGATTAACAACGCTCTTATTCAATGACTTGTTGCTCACAAACCCACTAATGGAAAGTTGATGATGTAATAATAGCTAAACCTGGTTCGCACTGTGGCCTCGCTCCTCCAGGTCGAAATGTTCGATTCCCACATCGGGGCCGTGTGAGAAGCTCAGTGGTTAAGGTGTTGGACTACTGATCAGAAGGTTCCAGGTTCAAAGTTTCTACTGTTGGGCCCTTGAGCAAGGCCCTTAACACTCAACTGCTCAGATATATAATGAGATAAAATGTAAGTCGCTCTGGAGAATGAAATAAATGCCAAATGCAATAAATGTAGAGTTTCCTCCCACAGTCCTAAGGTTACTTAGCCAATTGGTGTTCCCAAATTGTCTGTAGTGTGTGTGAGCTTGTGACCTACAATGGATTGGCATTCATCCAGGGGGTACCCTGCCTAGTGCCCTGGATGCCCAATTTCTAACCAGTTCTTTGTTTTCAGACAGCCGAAGCACCGGCTCTCAGACAGGAAAACCGGTTCCATGGCGGCACCGATACTTTGCTGGGCCAGAACAAAGAACTGTTTACGTCAGGGGATGGGAGGGGGGCGGTATTACCATGACCAACTAAACGTTTGTGACCACCATCATTTAAAAAGGGACTTAATATACAATGGGCAGCTCAAATACTTTCTAGTAATGACGAAGCAAGGAGAAGTGCATGCAAAGCCGCTAATATTGCCTGGAAAGTAGAGATGTACATGGACGTATACATTGACGTAATGACTCTCTAGCCTAGGGAAAAACAAAGCCAGTTCTTCAGAGGTTCGCTATTGAACCTGAACCAGCACCAGACATGAACTAGCACCAGGTTCACTTTGGTGGAATAGGGGTATGGGATAGGCTCCAGGCCCCTCATAACCCTGAACTAGATTAATGTTATAGAAAATAGCTAAACCTTAATTTCTCAAAAAACATTTAATCGTTTTTGATCCATATATTTTATGATAAAACTGTGTACATATATGTAGCGTTACTATGAATAAAAAGTCAAGCTTTCCATTATTGATGAAAAAATACAAAACTCAATTTTCTGGTAATGTAACTCTAAGGGTACAGTAGGTGTTGTGGTGTCAGTGTTTTGGTGACATTAAGGTGAAGCATGCATTTTTGTCAAATGGTTTCCTAATTTAAATCTTACAGTTTCAAACGTAGAACATAGTTGTACAAACTAAGCATTAGATATTATTTGATCCTTTTAAACATACCAACAACTTTTGTTGTTGAGACAACTATTTTTCATAGTGTAGAATTTGAGTTAATGCGTCATGGTGCAGACATAAACACAGAAATGCCCCAGTTTCCGTTTGTTTCCCCATGCTTACCACAAAACCCCAGGGAATGTATAACTGACCGGCTTTCGTTTTTAAACATCTGTGTCATTCTTAGATCATCATTATTGGAGTGTAGAGTTTTGATTTTGTCTTGTAAGTGATATTGCATATTTTAAACATTTATTGACTTCCATTAGACAGAATTATTATTAATTCAGTTTTGAGTATAACGTTTTTTTTTTTTACAGAAAGAAACACTGGATTTATCAGTAACAGCAAAGAAAGAAAAAAGGATTTGTGCTATTTGTGTAGCGTCTGAATGTGACTCCTGTCTTCCTTCTTCCGTCACATTGACCTTGCATCGTCACCCCTGCTGCTACTTCCTGTGGTTATTGTAATCATCATTTCGTCTTTCCTCCTTTCCTTCCTCCTGAGGGAAAACAGTGCTCCCACCGAGTGCCATGACTGGACACCGCAAACCTGCCAGAACTCAGATTCTCAGACACGTGCTGGATTTATCTTGCCGTCACTCCACTCTTACGCAAAACAACTCACCACACTGTTGTTTTTTTATTTCCAGTGGGTCGGAGCTCAGGTTTTCACAGACGGCTACTGGCCTCGCATTGCACCCCGGAGTATTTATTCTAACAGTATATTTAGTGGCTGACGGATTGCTCATACCACGCCAGCCATGATAATGAGGCGGGGCAAGGCTATATTTATCAAACTGGGGGGCGGTATTCCTGAGCGGCGGAACTCACACACCGGGTGACACACACTAGGGCTACAGAACAACATTTCAGATGCTGGGCAGGAATCAGACCAAGACAAACATCAAACTCACTAAATGCACAGAGAGACATGATGGCCATGTTTGTTCCAGCAGTCTGGGAGGGTTCACTACAGTAATAAGAGTTTGAGGTTTTGGTGTCTGGCCTTGTTAGTGGGTGTCAGGAAGAATGCTTCACACTTGGGTGAGTGTATGTTTGTGGCGTGTGGTAGGATGCAATCATCCCTCCTATACCAGTTCGTGAAGAAACCAGTGTTCGTGTTTGTATCGGCTTCAAATGATTCACTCATTAACAACTTGAAAAATATAAACCATATGAAGCAATAGTCAGAGGCAGAAATCTGAAGCAACAGATTTGAGGGAGAAAAATAATAAAAATTTCAGCAATGTTGTGCAAAAAAGGTTACTTTTCAGAAACACACAAGGCCTACGAATTCCTCTGAAACCCCCTTGACGCAGTTAAGGCTATTAATACCGCCTGTCTGAGCCTCTATACAATAAGCAGGAACTGAAAAGAGGATGAGAGTGAGACGAAAGGCTGACTTTACGAAGATGTTGGATGTTGCAACTCATCACTTCCGACAGCCAAGAGTTTCTGTTTTTTATTATTTTGCTACCCCTGTTTTTCTCCACTAAATGTTAAAAGCAACATATTAAATTAAACGTAACTTTTTAGTCACTTTTATATTCGATTCTTTTAGTCCTTTTTTCATTTTTGGATAATGTAGCTTAAACAGCTCAAAAGGATTTTTCCCCTATTGTGACCTCATATGAGAAGATACCTACCCCCGGCTTGTTGCTCAGCTCTACTAATCCCTGTCGAGGTAGGGCTCATATACATAGACACACTGAAATGGCACATTTGGCAGAGGAGTAAAATAAGTTTGAGGTATAACAAAATGGATTATCTGAGGGTTATTTCATCTAGAGCACACTTGTTGAAGAAATAGTATAATATGGGATCTTTAAATGTTTTCTTCACTCTCAGTTGTACAGAGCAAGAATGACACCTTTCTCCAATCTTCCCTGTTGTACCTACTGTAGACTCAGATTCCTTTTCTTCATGTCAAACCCAAAGTGACCGTAGGCTTTTGTAGCCATTTGCCTCAAGCCTTGTGCATGCTGCTATGCTTTTCAGCTCACCATGGTTATAAAGCGTGGTCATTGCATGAACAAGTCAACCCATTCTCCATTGTCCTTCAGAACTGGCGTTCACTTGATGTCCCATTTTTATGAAAACTTAAGACTGTTCCGCCTTGCAGATCCTATGAGATTTGCTGTTTCTTAAATTTTTCAATGTAGCCATTTAGGCGCTAGGGTCAAGCTCTTGACGTGTATGTTCATGCTTTTATGCACAGACCAAAAAGCTAAATAAGTTTGGGACCAGGTTCTGGAAAAGTATCAATCAGGGTTTGGCTATAGAATCATCCCAAACTTTGAACATCCCACAGAGAACCATTATATCCATTTATTTAAAAAAAAAATGGACAGAACATGACACAACCTCGGCTCTGCCTTAAAAAGTCTGTCCAAAAAATGTCAGTGACCAGGTTAAGAGCAGATTAGTCAGAGAAGCAGAGAAGCCATGACATACATTCTCAATTAAAGGCATTTCAGTTTCAAGTTATAATACTACAGAATGTGGAAAAGTTTAAACAGGGTGAATATTCATGCAAGCCACTGTACATTTCTTCACAACAACCGGCTGCTTTGGTGGGAGCTTCCAACCCACTGACGTTCTACATTTATTTTCCATCTCAGTATATTCACTGAACATGGCATAAAAAAAGCGAGTTGTGCAGAATAATTTCTCGCAGCTCTATGTGGTAGGTCCAAAAACAAATGGGTCTGAAGAGACCAAATACAGCGGTTTGGCACTGGAGGACAACAAATCTATCACAAGTGAACATAGAAATCCAGAAAGCATTAGGGGTTTGAGGGTTCTGTGCAACAATAACACCCTACATCTTCAACTCCACACCTCCATTCATGTACACCCACATCAACTACACAATTACATGGAACCAACCAAAAGTCTGTGTAGATTAATTGGATTTTAGTTCTAAGCTAAAGATCCATTCCAATAATGAGCTTGGAACAAGCTTACTCTCACAGTACATTTCAAGAGTTGGTCCCTACTGGAAAAGTAAACCATCAGTGCATGATTTATGCAAGCAGAACTGCAAGATGCTGCTAGATGCCTCCCAGCGAGATCTGCTTTCACAACAGTGACCAACATAAACCAGTTTGGACCAGTATGAGATTCATGAACTCGAATAGGCACTTTGCCAATTACTTTGCAATTTCAGGTCAGCAGATATAATTTAACTGGCAGCCAAAACAGTGAGATAAAACAAAGATAATAAGGTCAAACTTTATGGTTCACCAGCTTCATTTAAGACTAACTAGGACCCATTGATAGGCATGCTGGGAAATCCAGCCAGCAATTTATTACAGTATATTTTGAGGTCAGGGAAGGACAGAATCACTTCGTAACCCTTTAAATTTCTAGTACTGTCATAATTCGACACTTTCATAGCTACTTGATACATTTTGATTTATTCTGGTTATCTTCAAGGATAACTAGTCAAGGAGGTCAAGGTTCTAGTTTGTTTTTCAGCTGTTAGTAGCAGCCAGGATAGAAAGTCAGACCATCACAAGACACCGTAGGCACACACACTATGGTCAATTTGGGAAAGCCAATTAGTCTAATCAGGTCTTTGGACTGTGGGAGGAAACTGGAGTACCCGGAGGAAACCCACCAAGCACGGGGCGAACATGCAAACTCCATTCACACAGACACGGGAATCAAACCTGGCCAGGAATCGAACCCGGACCCTGGGGGTGCAAGGCAACAGTGCTAACCACTACACCACCATGTCACTGCCAAATAATAATCAATAATCTTTAAACAATATTTATTGTGATACTAATCTATACATACTGTATATGATCTTTGGTTCCATAAACAGATTGATTAAAGTTTGTTAGTTCATCTTCTTTCCTGCTTATCCTGTGTACTGGATCACAGGGACCTGAAGCCTTTCACAGGAGACCTGGACATGGTAGATGACAGCTGAAAGTATATGAGGGAATGCTTGCACCAAAGAAAGCAGGGATGGACCAAATACAGAGCCTTGTGGGATACCATATTCACAACTCCTTGATTTTCTTAATGTTTTTACAACGAAGTAATGGTAAACCAAGCATGAGGAGTAAGATGCACAGGAGATGTAACCCACAGGAGAATTGTTGTATTTAGTGTATGATTTCTGTTCATGCGTATAAGCTGTATGAGCTTATCTGCTGGACAATAGCTTCCTTTGAGCTGCCACAAAGGTTGGAAAGTGGCATTTAATTAGGAAGGTCAAGTTTTGCTTCCTTGATCAAAGGTTTAATAGAATCTAGGCATTTCTGATGGCAAGTAAGCTGAGCATGATATTACGTGATACTGGGTTTTAAAGCGATATGGAACAAGATTAAAGCAACTGGATGAACTGGGTCGAAGGATTTCTGATGCTCTGCAGCTCATTAGACTGTATGCGATTACCGGATTTGATAGCAAGTCCTCTGAGGCTGAAGATGTACTTAGGGTTTTTCCGTAATCCATTTCAAGAGCATGGGCCAGTTGTTTTGTTTTGCAGAGCAGTTTCATTAGACCTTTTAGTTCTACAAAAAGTATGCTTTACAAATATATTTTAAACTAAAATGTATTTTAAATACATTTTAATAATGAGAATGCTGGGATAGATGGGGTAGTTTTAAGAAAATTTGTCAAGGTAGCATCAACAGGCTGAGAACTATACTACCCATCAACCACAATAAGTCTCATGTCACAAATCACCTGTTTTTTAGAACAACTATTTAAGTTACAGGTTTTCAGCAGTTCAGTTTAAAGCATTTGTTGTCATTTGTGTCACACTAACACATATATGCTTTTTGCCTAACTGTCCCAACGGCTGGGCCCCAACCTGGAAGAAACCCATGCAGACATGGAGAGCACATGTGACAGTAACCCAAGCTTAAGTTGCCAGCACTACCAGTTGCACCACCATACCATCCTGCCAGATTCCCAATTAGAATATTATGTGCTGAACGAGAGCCACAGATTATTTTTATTACTTTTGATTACAGCAGAAAAATATGACCATGCTGCTGTAAGAACCTGTTTATAGCCAGAGAAGCTTCAGAGTTCATTTGGTTTTTAGCTTGTACTGTATTTAATTTAGTTTTAAAATATCCTGGAGGACCTTTTACACCCACGTTCTGTGACTTTTATCAGCTGTACTATTTAATATCAATATGAAAAAAACTATAAGGAGTGAGTCAATTGATTAAAGCCTTTATAAACGAAAAAGGAATTGTTATTGAATTAGTCATTGTCTAAAATATTGGAGGCCATTGATAAAGCCAAAATTGTGGAATGTGTAATACAATGCTGGGTGTGTCAGGAAGAGCATGAACAAATAAAAGGTTTTTAGACTAATGTGGTTGTAAAAAAAAACAAAAAAAACCTGTGGCACTTTTAGAAAACTAAAAAAAAAAAAGAAAGCAAGTAAGAAAATACATTGTGGTAGTTAAATGCACATCCAGAAGAAAGTGAGAACAATGTGTTTCTCCTCTCGGGTCCTAAAGAGAATCCAACTTATTCATTCATCCATTAACCACCGGAGAACACCATAGACTGCATGGTGAACATAATAAACACAAAAAGAAATGTGTTGTGTCTAAACATTAATGGTGCCTCACGATATTTATTTAATTTCTAAAAGCAACATGTACTGTAGGTGGTTTGGAATGAGGCACTTTACAGAAACAAGCTGGATCCCGACTCGGGGGAATTCTGCATGGCATTCCTTAGCTGTGAGCAGTGTCTCCAACTGGGAGCTCCTCACGTGCCCAGGCAAGTCGTTTGGTTGAGTTACAGACATTATCCTCTAGTCACATCTAATACCTCACTGCTAATACATAATGCTGTCAGGCAATATGTGCGTCTGCAGGCGTTGAGACATAATACTAGGAGTGAACCTAAAGCTAAGGATGGAGGTGTGTTTTTGTGTGTACCTTCAGGCCTGTGGGTCTCCTCTGGTATGCGTGCATGGGGTTTGCGTGTTTTCCCTGTGCTTTGTGGGTTTCCTCTGGTTACTCTGGTTTCCTCCCACCGTCCAAAGACATGCAGAGTAGAGTAATTGGAATTCGTAAATTGCCCATAGTTTGCGAATGAGTGTACGTATAAGTGTGTGTGTGTGAATAGTATGTGCATGTGTGCCCTGCGATAGACTGGCACCTAGACTGCTAAGCAGCGACCCTGATAAGCAGTATACTGTAGATAATAAGTGAATACAGTGTGTGTGTATACAGAGTCAGCCAAAAAAAAATGTATACACACTTCAGGTAAAGAATAACTTGTATAAACGTTTTAATACTAAATTTGCTATAAGTTATATATTGATATATATGATGCTATTATGATAATAACATGATAATAATATTATATGAATATAATATACATCATACTATGTATATGTATTTAATATGTATTTAAGTATGTCTATATGTTTTTTTGCTGACTCTCTCTTTCTGTATATATTTCTATACAATATATACAGTATATTTCTTTTTTATATGATTGGTTTCATAGTGCTCTATAGGTGCTCAATGAAAAAAAAAGCATATTATCTATTTCAGTATAATCTAAAAATAAATTACGCATA
Source organism: Clariallabes melas (assembly GCA_030014275.1). Taxonomy (NCBI): domain Eukaryota; kingdom Metazoa; phylum Chordata; class Actinopteri; order Siluriformes; family Clariidae; genus Clariallabes; species Clariallabes melas. Next base: position 4,679,399 of record JAQMYI010000002.1, on the reverse strand, counting down.
CTCTATATGGACCGAATGGTATAAAATGTCTAGCTTTAACTCCGCAGCCCCCCCTCTTCCAGAGGTCCCGGTAAACTTGTGAATTCCCGGCATGTAGCCTTTAAACATCTGTAAACCATTTTAACCTTTTAAAGTTTCCTATGCTGTATGTATGTGAAGAAATCCTTGCATAATAAATTTTGATCCATCTTGAATTCCTGTGGTTATTTCCTTTCACCAACGAGATTATTTGATAATATGCCACGACTTAGACACACATTTAGACTACAGTTACTCATTTGTTTAAGCTTTTATCCTAAATGATTAATAGTTGAGATGAGATACATTTTTGCAGTTGAGTGAACTTGAGTGAGTCTTTCTTGCTCCTCAGAGGTAAGATTTTTCTTCTATGCACAGAATTGTATAGAATGTGTTTGTATGCTGTAGAATTACAATTTTCCTTCAATGAAACTAAAATCTTTTTCAGGATGATGATGATGATGATGATGAGGATGATGTCCCGGTTCACAATAGCACGCACAATGAAGACATGCTTTGACAAGGTTGGGCTGGAAGAACTCTTGCACAGATTTTAACCCCAGCGAACACCTTTTGGATGAACTGGATGCACCCCAGACCTCCTTAACCAACAGCTGAGCCTAATGCTCTTGTAGCTGAGTGAACAGGAATCCCCACAGCCACTGTACGCTGCAACATCTAGTGGAAAGCTTGGCAGCTTGGCAGCGCTGGGATTTGAACTCACCTTGAACCTTTCATTCAATAGAACAAACTCTTAACCACTGAGCCAACATCATGTTATGTAATCAGCGCCAGGAATATCTAAAACAAGTGCTCAGAATAATAATAATATTCAATACAAGGGTTACACTTATAATCTCAACAGAGGACGAGTTTACTTTTGATTTCTGGCTTGTTCATGCCATAACAGGGAGTTTTCTCATCTCATTGGCTTGCTTGTTAGGGATCTAAATCTACATCCAAATTTCTCTTTGTAACAAAGTCCATTGTCGATGTGCTACATAAATAAATTTGAATTGAATTATGTGTAGAAAGTCTTTCACATCGACTCTTAGATCATAACTCAAAGTTAGACTCAATGTGGGAATACAATTCATGGCTTTTCAGACGTTTCAGCAAGTGAAAAAAAAGAAAGAAAAAGAAAATAGGACGTCTCGGGACATATTTTTTCACTGGCGCTTCGAGTTGCATTCATGAAGGAGTCTATGAAACACAGCATTTGTTAGAAGAATCCTACTCTAAGCCCTGCCATTGAATTTTTGAATTTCAAAGGCAGTATTGTTTCGTGCTCAGGAAACCCTGTATAAATGAGATACAGTATACTGCTGGGGCATTCTTTAGCCATAGTGTGAAAATCTGGGCAGCTGCTGACTGCTTTAGAGGACTTGTCAAGCCAGAACGGTGGTTGCACTTTAAATAAAGGGATTGTACGGACTATAATTCCAGACATTTTGTCTTTCCTCCCACTCTTGGATTAACGTGAGATGTGCGAGTGACGCAAGCTTATAGCATGTTATAAAAAGCCGCAGTTTGTCCCTTTGGAATGTCTATCACCAAAGAGCAAAGAATAATCATCCAGAGCTATTCGGGCCAAAAGAGAAAACTTTTGAACGATGTTTCGTTTGAGTTCCGGATCAGGTGGCGCCGTCTGAGAACCTGAAGGAATCCAGCTATGGGTCGATTTAACTTAAACCTAATTCTTAGAATTCATGGGCAACCTGTTCAGAGAGGTTCCTAGGGCTCAAGTCAGAAGTGATGTCAGAGTTACCTTTGTACACACCTTTCGTGCATGAGGTAATCTGAAGTAACACATTTACTAGAAAGTGAGAAGCTTCGCAGAGTTTAATCAAGCCAGACGTTTCCTGGTGGATGTGAGAAACATTCTGGAATTATTCATTCATGTAGACAAGTGCAATTACTTACCAAAGTTAATCCTTGTATTACAGCTTCAAAATGGAATGAAGTATAAAAGTACGGCGGTACCTCTGCGTGCGATTTTAATCCGTTCCAGAGGCGAGTCCTTATGGTGAAATTTCGTATTGTGAAACGCATTTTCCCATAGGAATTAATGTAAATGCAGATAATCCGTTCCAGCCACTCAAAAATATTACCAATATTTCCAATTTTCAAAACTATAATCATATTTTTTGCATATAAACAATCAAAACATTTAGAAAAGACATGTAAATGAAGTAAAATATAAAATAAATCATTGACACTTATTGTTGTGTTGCTGGCACGGATCTGTGACGCTTGGGTTTTGTGCACATAGAATCAGCTTTATATAGTAAGTGATGGTATTCTTGCTTTCACATCTTGACATTTCTTAATATTAATATTAATATTAATTCAACATACATGAGTCTTTCTGGTGTTACAAAAAAAAAAAGCATGTGACTACAGTTATGATGTTCGTTATAGAGAAACATACATTGCCAAAAAGATATTTTAGCAAAAGAAGACATCTTGAAATTAGTCAAATTTATCTCGCAAAAGTTTCTTTTACAATATTATCATTATCATAGCAAGTATAATAAACCAACTTTAAGCTTGAAACTTTGAAAAAATTTTAATTTACCAACAAATAATTAAAAAGAAGACTATTTTAAGCTTAAGATTAGTAAGAAAAAAATGTTTAAAAAGACAGTAAGTTTAACAATGCCATCTCTCATTTATTTAAAATTTCTATTGGAACAGATTGTATTCAAGATTGCATTCATTTTTGGATGACGTCAGAATGAGGTCAAAGGTATTAAGTGAAGGAAGAACCCATAAAAGGTAATTGTACTTCATCTCCATCCCCCCCTGCACTCCTTGAAACACTAAACCACCTTCCTACAGGAGGGAAACCTGATATTTAGAAGGTGGAGGTGTCCTGCGCTTGCTCAGCCTGGAAACGTGTCTTGAGCGCAGCGTTAGTCATAGCTCTTTATTGTTTGTAGATATCACTCACACCGGAAGGCTTTGCATGTCAGTAAATAATGTGGCTAGAAGCGATGTCTTACACACTTCTGCCCCACCTTGTGAGGTCACATGACTTCTCCAAGGGGAAAAGCTCGGCGCTTGGAGAGCAGCGCTGTATTTTTATGGCATGTGGTAACTTTCCATTTTTCATAGTGACCAGGGTAAACAACCGGTCGTAAAAGTGGCTTATCGAATGCAAATACGAGCTGGTTCAGAAAGGAGTCTCTTAAAGTCTTTTACAGATGATAGGCGAGACCGGTTACTCAGTGCATGCTGAGGCGAGTATCACACCAATCGAAGGTCTGCTTCCTTTAGCGGTCATTCTATAAACTAAAAAACAGATGATCCAAGTGCTTAGGTCCAAATTCATGTCGTCAGAAAACCATGAACTGCTGCCAGGAATATATTCATTAGGCGGAATGTCACTGTCTATCCTCTCTCTCTCTCTCTCTCTCTTGCTGTCTGTCTGTCTTTTACTCATTCTCTCACTCCATTAAAACAACCTCTCTCTGTTTCCTGAGAAGATTGATGGATCCCAGGGCTGGTAATGGAATGCTGAAATGCCAGTGTGTTTCTCTTCCAGCAGATCACCAGTGAACTCGAGGACACTAACGTTTGCTTTTGTTTCTCTGCTTATTTTGGCCTTTTGTTAGGTTTTTGAATACTGGTGGACATTTAAAAGCCGCAAATAATTTCTTAAATTCATAAATTCATAATTCTCTCTATATAAATAATCCAGAAGTAACACCAATATTTTTCTCTTTTTTTAAGCAGAATCTTTAAAAACAGCTTAGAAACGTGCCATTTCCTCGACGGCGTTGCTAACAACATCAAACTAAACCGTCTGCTGATCAAAATCTTCTCACTTTCATTTCTGCTGCAATGGAAAATCAAAAAAAAAAATATATATATATATTCCCTTGTAAGCTGACTCATTCTTATTATCGAGCTCATGCTGGACCTGTTATGTCAAAGCACCGTGAAAACGCCACATTAGAGTTGTTGGCACTGTTAAGAACAATGTGCGGCACCGTCCATGGCAGAGTTATCTCAATATTTACGCAGGGAAAGTTTCTGATATCTCGGTAGTGGGTTTACACACATGTTTAAATTGTTTTTGCTGAGCAGATTTTCAGCAGCTTATAAAATAGCACTTGATCCAGCTAGTGCATTATCTTTTTTTTTTTAAATATTAAAATTGTGTCAACCTTCTGGTTAATCCGATGCACGATTAAATGGAACAGCTGACCAAACACTCATTTGCTACACTTACCACTCACAATGAGTAAATATTATTTATGATTTTATCCATAAAAACATTGTCCCTTTAGATAAGGTATGTTTATGGATAAAATAATTTTCCAAAATAAAATAAGGGATCGCTACAACGGACCATCCGATTCGCGCACAACTTGGCACAGGTTTTATGCCCTTCTTGACACAACTCTCCCATTTATCTAACCAGGCTTAGGACCGGCACTGCATGCAGGTTAGTATAGGGTGTGGCAACCTTAGACAGCAGGGCTTGAACCCAGATCCTCAGATCCCCAAATCAACAAGCTTTTGTATTCACAATGTCATATTGGCCTCAACTGACACTCTATACACTTATAGAGTGGCTCTGTAAATGAAAAACAAACATCATGAAGCACAACACTTTTCCAGCCAATCAGCAACAGTGTCGTGCTCAATGACGGTCCAGTTGTTAGTATCGGTGCTTTGGCGACGCGCATCCATTAATTTCATGGGTGGAGCTTCTGTAGCTCCATATTCCTTAGACTGTAGTTCAGATATCAGTATCCAGAATTGCTGACTCCTCCTTTCATACTGCTGAATGATTGGAGATGCTATTGCTCAAGTAAGACGGGCCTAAGTTCAGGGACGGAATAAATCATAGCCTCATATTTTGGTGCACTCTGCACCCTGAAAACAACTCTCATGCTACTCCCACACAACTTTCGATAGGTGATACCAAAGGCTCAGGTGGTTAAGGCTCTGGGATGCTGATCAGAGGGTTGGGGGGTTCGAGCCACTGTTTGACTCTTGGGCAAGAGCCTTAACCCTGTGCCTGTATATACGTAATACCCAGCAACTGAGATGCTCAGTACCAAACCTGGAGAAATGGAGGCTGCGGTAGGGAGGGCATCTGGGGTAAAACCTGTAGCAATAAATTACTACAATGTGGTGACCCTGAGAAACGGAAAAAGACCAAAGAGTGGGGCAAAAAAATGTAACACACTTCAGGAAAAGAAAAATAGTATGGTGTATGTTTTATTAATATAATATTATCATATTATTATCATAATATTATCATATATATCAATATATAATGTATAGCAATAAATTTAGTATTAAAATATTTACCAAATATATATACTGTATACTATACTATACTACACACATGTTTCAAAGGGTGTTTATATTGCATATATTCCACGCACATGTATATACCCCATATACTGTGTATATACACACACACAATTGCATGATATATATGTTTAATATAGAGTAACAAATATAATAAGACAAATATGATAAGTGTGAGAGTAAAACAATAATACAATAAAACTGTATGCTCCTTGTTAATATCCACATATACAAGAAAACATATAATATGTATCTGCTACAAGTATAAATGATTAATATATTACAATATACTACCAAATATATTTCAACATAAACACTACACATTTTTACATTCTTTTTATTTCTGTATTGTTGTCTAGGACAGAAAGTTAAATATATCCTTTTCTGTTTTCATTTCAACTCCAACTCCAACTGATCAAAGTAAACAAAAGCCTGTCTTAAGTGAGAGTACAGTATATGCCTTTGATACACGCCGCTTGGAGTTTCGATGACCGGCCCGTGATATCTGCCAAGCCTACAGAAGGAATGCAGGGAAATGGATGTTAAGAGAGCCATTACGCTTGACACTCCCTCCTACTGCTGGTCCTATCATTCATGAGCACTTGTGTGAGTGAACCTTGCATGTTAGGGACGTTTTAAAGAACATGGTTGAGACCCACCTGCACAGCGACTCATGACTATATTTAATGAGCAGCTGCGCAAACATCTCTATCTTTGTTCTTCCTGTATTTTTTTTTAATAGCTTTATGTTTTAGAAACACGAACAAGATCTCATGGACAGCTGGTTTGAAAGGTTTATGAGCAATACAGAGTCAGGAAGAGATTTCCCTTCATGTCTAAACTAAATAATTAGATATATTATTATTATTGTTAAAACAATTTACATCATTCAGCACTGTGTAGAATTCTTGAATATGATTGGTCTGGGGGTTTGTATTAAATCACAGGTTTATAAAGAATACATGACCATCAACATCTAACAGTTCAGAAGCTTGTATTAGAAAATTTTTGACAATTAGCAAAGAAAAGTCCATAATTAAGCAATATCACACAAAAGGGAGCACTGCTGCCTATGACCGCATCACAGCTGATATTCAGCACAACAGCACAGCCTCAAGTGATATTGCTTTTATACAGCAGCTCATGTTTTGGTGCACTCTGCACCCTGAAAACAACTATCATGCAACTCCCACACAACTTTCGAGTACTCTTAGCGCTCATAGAAACATACCTCTGAGGACTGATTAGCTGATTAGCAACATACACAGTGACAAAGTTAAGTTCCCTGTGCACATGCAACTCAGTGATGTGATATTGCTTTTATACAAAAGTTCCACAAACACCATTTATTGATTTGTTTGTTTATTTAACCAGTTTCTTTGTCCAAATTGACCGTGTAATTAACGACACCTGTGGCACCAAGTAATACATATACAGTATACAGTAGTTAAACGTTACAGTGCTGTTTCTGTTTATTATCACCTCTCCTGGAACGCCTCTCATCCAATCAGATTACTCGGTCGGAACTAACCTTTGCATAATCTCGTATAATAAAATGAGAAGACTTTATGGAAGGAGTCTCCAGTGTCAGTCAGAGATACAGTACAGCTGTAAGTTTTCCCATGTGAGAAAGTCTTCTTGGTAACATGACAAGCAGCATTTTTTCTTCTTCGTAGAAAAAAAAAAGCAGAAGCCGGTTAGGGCACAACTATTTATAACTGCTGTTATATAAGCAATCACAGGAAACAAGGTTTTTTTTGGCGTTCCAAAAAAATTTCTGACATGAATAGGGGAAAACAAAGGCATGTCATCCTTAACTATATGTGAATATATGATTGTTGGAAAGTTGCCATGTTATAACGCTTCACACCACAAAATGTGGGCAAGAATCAACCATTCCATGGAAACAGTAAGTCACGATGCATGTTTTTCCATAACAGCATGTACAATATGAAATGGATTTACTTTGCATGGCAGTACGGATTAATATAATATAATTATACAGTTATTAATATAATTGTATAACTGTCATGCGTATCAATATATAGAGACAATCTTCTCTGCATGGTGTGGTCAAAAGTATGCGGACACCTGACCATCACACCAAATGTACCTTTTGAACATTTCGTTTCAGATTTATTCGCCTTTTTTGTCATAACGCGCTCCAGTGTTTACTTCTGAGAAGGCTTAGAATTATATGTTGTGTGGACTTTTGTTCATTAGTGAGCCCAGATGCAGATGTTCTGGTTCCAATTCAATCCTGAAGATGAACACGAGGCTCAAGTTCCAGTTCAATCCCGAAGGTGTGCGGTGGAGGTAGAGTTCTGTGCAGGAGTTCTTCATCCAACCAGAGCTTTTTCTGCATTGTCGTGTTGGAACAGGTCTGGGTCTCTTAGTTTCAGTAAAAGTCAACTGTTTGATGACGCATATGGGTGTTCCTCGGGTGTCCGCGTACTTTTGGCCGTAGAGTGTACATAGAGAAACTATTATCTGTGTTTATAGAGAAGAACAATAAAATAGCTTGACGATTAAAAAGCAACTGTTTGAGAAGTAGCATTTCTAGGCTGAAGGTGAGATCAGTTAAGAGTCCAAGTTCATTCCTGACCTGTTAATGATCAAGCCGAGCAAACACGGAGTTACTATTAAAGTGTGCTTGGATTGCTTTGGAGTTTTGCTGTGACGACGGTGCGTGCATCATCAGCGTGTACTCTCGTTCCCCATCTCCCGTAATTGAAACGGCACCCGCCCAAATCGGTGCCGATTACTGTTATCACTTAACAGAGAGAAAAACAGTATTCGGGACAGCGAACGAGGCAGGTCCGTGTTGAAACACTGCCTCTATTCCATATTGCTGATGCAACTTCTTTGTAATTTCATTCTTAAAAACATCCTCATGGCCTATTCCACATCGATGTGTCACTCATCCCTTTCCCTTACTGCGTGAGGTTTCCCACTGTTTGCACTGTCATTGATCTCTGCGAACCTGCTGAAGCATTACTCCTATTGTACTCCACAACATGTCTACCTTTGTAGCCCCTAAGCCGAGTCATCCATCAGTCAGAGGAGAAACACACAGCAAACAGCGGCTTACACGCTGAGACACAAAGCCTCCGTCCTCTGAGTCACTCTTTACTCAGCACCTAGAGGGAAGTGACTCCATAATTACCCCCTACACACACACACACTCACTCAGGGTCCAGGTGAGATGTTACAACCGAGTGTTTTTCATGTTGTTGCTGCGCGAGGTCATAAATCGCCTTTGAATGTGCTGAGGAAACAGAAACTACTTTTATTACAGATCTGACAGTACGGTCTGGTTTTGAATGCGGCTAGACGATACATGAAATGAGCGCGGCCTGTGAGTCAGTGGTTGTTTTTATAGAGATGCTTATTCATATATTTCATACATACGTATGGTTGGAATGTCTGCGATGTACAGTATTTCACATCGCCAGGACATGTAGCCCTTAAAGCTCAGAGCATTTTAACCATTTATTTGTCTTGCGCTTTTTAAAATAAATCTATATGTGGCTTAGGATTGTGCAGTACAGAGTGACATATCTTTTATTTCAGCACAAAATAGGCAATATGAATTGTATTTCCGTTTAAACAACTACCTGAGCAAACAATGTAAAAATTGGTCACATAGGCAAAGAAATAGCACTGATACACATGACCAAAATAAACAAATTGGGGGGAGGGGGAGGGGGGGTTGAGAGGGGGCGATGGTGGCGTAGGGGTTAGTACTGTGTAGTACCTCAGGGTCTGTGTGCGTGTTCTCCCCGTACTTTGTGGGTTTCCTCTGGGTTCTCCAGTTTCCTCCCACAGTCCAAAGACATTCAGAATCAAAAGTGGCGTTCCCAAATTGTGTGTGAATGAGTGTGTGTATGTGTGTGTGCCCTGCGATGGATTGGCACCCATCCAGGGTGTACCCCACCTCATGCCCTAAGTCTCCAGGGACAGGCTCCAGGCCCCCTGCGTTCCTGTATACAGGATAAAGCGGTAGAGACGATGAGTGAGACGATGCTCCTTTTGAGAGTTCTACATTCCTGCGACGTCATTCCAATATTCCTGTAGTGGTTAAATGTACATGTTATAAAAGTTTTGGTAACTTTCGTTTTACCTGACATATCCGAAAATCCAAATACACAGTTTAAAGTCTGAAACCTCCCACGTTAACACACACAGACAAGACTTCCATATAAGCACATATATTTTTTTTAACCATCATTGATCTATGCTGTGTTGCCGCTTAGGTCATGTGGAGTAACCCTAACCCCCAATCTCCCCCCCAAACCAACCCAAAAAAGCGGTGGGTGATGATACATGCTGATCGCATCATGATATGCCTTCGAGCAAAGGACTAACCCAAATAGTTTTAGGTTTCCTTTAAACCATTTGAGAATGAGCATCCAGTTAAACATCATAATAATAAAAATCAGATTTAATATTTTAGTAGATTCCGTAAAGTTACACCACACATCCGGCCTCTTTAAAATCCCAGACTCAGGCTAAAATATTACACCTGAACTGGAACATGCCTTCTTCCTTTATTCTCGTAATTACTCAGTTTACTTAAAAAAGACATTCCTTTAGGTTCATGCTAATTTTAAATATATTTCTGGTTGTATTTCCGGTCTAGATGACTGTCCCAGGTTCTCAGTGTTTCCCAGGTTTCCTCATGATGCACCTATTGATTTTAATTGTGTACTGGTTTGACGACTACAGTATGATATTGCATGATGATTTGTGTTTTTAATAATAGATTTTCCTCACCCTTACCTCTTCCTTCCTTGGAAAGTTGTGAAAAAAAATGCAAAGTTTTTGAGTTGAGTCAGGACACTGCAAACGCATTGCTTACGCCACTTCCCTGTACTTCCCTGTGCACTGTAGCTTTTACACTTTCTATTCAAAATCACTTACATTCAGGGTAAATAATCAATATAAGCATGGTGGGATGGCATTTTTAATGTTGTTCCTATTACTCTCGTACCACAGCAATTTCCCAACAATTTTCTTTTATTAAAACATTTTATATAAATTTTTTTATTCATTTATTCATTCATTCATTTTTTTTTAAATATATTTTATAAAAAGTTACATAGCTTTGGATTTTGTTTTCCTTTGATAATAAAAACCTTCATTTAAAAACTGTTTGATGTCTTTACTTGTGTTATCTTTGACTAATATTTAGATTTGTTTGATGATCTGAAACATTAAAGTGTGACAAACACTTTAATGTTTCAGACTTTCCCCGATAATTTGCAAAAAACTAAGAAATCAGTAAGGGCGCAAACACTTTTTCACACCACTATACATATTATTTAATATATTTTTTTCTTTTTGCTTTTTTTCCTTTAAATCCTTTTTTTATCCGCTCATCTTTTCAGTTCTCTTCTCCACACCTGAACTCGAACACGCCTTCTTCCTGTATTCTCATTATTACTCAGTTTCTTTGAACAGAACATTCCCTCATGTTTATGCAAACCTGGGACATATTTTGCTGGTTGTATTTCCTGCATAGGTCATTTTCCTCTGTATGATCCAGGGTTCTTGACAATGCCCTATTGATTGACTTTGACTCATTTTGACTATGACTTTCCCTGATAATTTGGATTGTTTATAATAGATTTTCCTCATATAGTACTGTATATCTTCTATAGTACTATATCTTCCTGCTTTGGAAATTTGTAAAAAGAAAGAAAGAAAGAAAGAAAGAAAGAAAGAAAGAAAGATATCTGACGTAATACATCACTACACAGAAGAGACGCAATAAAAATCCTAACCATTTTGTCCAACAATAAGATTTCCTTTTTCATCAAAAGTTTTATTGTCCTTTTTTTTTTTTCTCCTAAAAGCGGTAAATGTTTCCCATGTTATTAAGCTTTCATGTCCAACTTTTTCATGACCTCCTGGGCTTTCATTAGCTTTTTTAAGTGCTTCAAGAGAAACCAATCTATGACATCACTCGTGCCGTCAAAATTCCCCTCTTGCATTCCTCTGGACTGAAGCAGCGCTCCCATGTTGTCCTAGTTCACTAATACCACCCAAAAGAAACAAAGGATCTTGTATAAAAAAAAAAAAAAATTTTTTTTTAAAAAGGGCCAGGATGAGACAGAGGTGATCTCCGAACCCACACAGTCTGCATTCTGTACAGCACTAAAAGCGAGAACTGAAAGTGTGTGAAAGTGGTGCAGAATGCCACCGCTGCATTTTTGTGGTGTCATTTTATTAAGAGAACGGATTGCAAAGCGGACATCTGTTCCTCCTTCAACAACCAATTTGGGTTTGATATGCTACAGAGAGAAAATGAAAATATTTCCTGTTCTCAGCATCCGAATCCTTCATACCCATGCTCGTTAGTTAAAGCTCTTCTTCAGGTTGATGTCCACTAGATCATGGGAGAGTCATTCCACAAAACCAGGCATGCACGCTCCGGTTTAATCTTTCCAAGCCACAGCATTCGGTCACAGAAGGAAATTGCGGCCAGGGGTGGAGGCTCAGCGAATTTGCTGGTTTTTCACAAAATGAGTCAAGTGCAAGTCATTGTATCGCTTGTGCCAGTATGATGTGAGCTGTGTGGCAACGAGGAGAATGTCAGACGGGCTTGAGACACTGACCAAGAGTCTGCTCATGTGTCTCTACGTGGGGTAGGAAAGTGTTCCAACCTTGACAATCATTCAAATCTTTCCAAAGAGATGTCATTGGCACGTCCAGAATCGCTTCTATTTGTTTTCGCAGGAGCACGATTACTAATCCAAAAACTTTTGTCCAAGCCTCTTAGTCATAATTCTCTCTCTCTCTCTCTCTCTCTCTCTCTCTGTCGTATTCTTTATCTCTCATGTCTCCTCTACTCATATCTGACATACAATCCAGCTTCTGGATGGTGTAAATAGCACGGTGAGAATTTCATACCATGATAAAGATACACAAGTGTCCAGACGAGCCTATGCTGAGGTCATGATCGAGGAATCCACTGGCAAGCCCGCGTAGGCCATCATGACAGAGGTGTCAAAGCTATTTATTCAGCAGTTGACAGCGGCGAGAAAACGGGCATGTGGAGCGAGACCAGAGAGGCTTCAGAGAGCCGGGATGTGGACAGGTGTCCTCTTTTTTTAAGGAGAATACTGTCTCAGGGGACATCACGAGCATCACAAATATGAGACTTTCGTCATTGTGGTCTTTGATCTTACAGTTGGAGTCGGTTATTCAGCAACTGCTCTAGATTATTAAGTAACTAGAGCGAATGAAATCTTTTGAGTTAAAAGAGTCAGGAATCTACAAATGTATAACGTACACCACTTCCCAATACCCTTCCACCCTTTCTACCTTAAAACACCTTCTCCCAGGGGCATGCTGTTGAAGATAAATAATTAACATAGAGATAGTGGGATGCATTATTACATTGTATAGTCCTATAACGGCACTTCCCAAAGTGTTTTATTACTCTTATACCACAGTAATTTCACAATGCTTAGTAAACAGTGAGAAACTTTACAATTAATGCTGTGGATACTCCATAAGGTGTTTTTTCCCCCTCCAGTCACTTACACTACAACAGCTGTAAACCGACATGCCATCATAAGCCTTTGTTGTTCATCTCAATATAATAGGACAAAATAAAAATGAAGCTTGTCATCCAGTCATTCATTATCTACACTGCTGTATCCTGTATACAGGGTCGCGGGGGCCCTGGAGCCTATCCCAGGAGACTTAGGGCAGGAGCTGGGGTACACCCTGGTACACGCTCATACAGTACACTCATTCACTCACTATGTGCAATTTGAGAACACCAATTAGTGTTCTTCGGTGCTTATGGCACTTACATAAGCACGTTCAGAGAATTTAGTATAAATACTGGATCCAATTCATCACTTTATGATGAAAAGCACTGAGCGTGTGGTGATATTTATTCTGACCCACCGGATGCAATGAAAATGCAGTAAGCACTTGGTAAGAGCATGGTGCGTTTTTTACTGTGATAATGTGCATGATAGGAAACTAGCGGCAACATGACAGACGCTGACAAGTACGTGGCTAGGAAGTAGTATGGCCTTGATAAAGGCATATTTTTCCTTTTTGACCCCGTTCCAACTGCGTTTTTCGATATTTTTAGGAAGCAGTGGAAACTTCATGGTCTTCGTCAGAGTGTGACGGGGCTCTTAGGACATAATGGATTTGACAGAGAAGTCTCCACTTCCACGTGTGCTGGTGCTCTTCGTCTAGACTACTTTTTTAAATTGAATACCGAAAGACGTTATGGTTTCCTTACGCGTTCTGTTCTGTAAATAGTGAAAGTGGATCGCACTCTTTTTTGTTTCTCTTTAATCGTCCAGGGCAGAGATCGTGTACACACCCTGTTTAACAGACACATAGGTAATGTAATGCTAACAGCTCATCCCACTGACTCAAATCAGCTGTACTACGTCATCCACACACACACACACAAAAACACACACAAGTCTTACACCACTTACAAGAAAAAAAAAACACACACACAGCATTGACTGAAAGTGTCTCAGGATAAAATGCTGATGAGATTTCCAACTGTTAGAGCGTGAACACTGAGCGCGGAGTGGTAATGGTCCATTGTTAAATATGGAAAAGGAAACACCTTGCACAGCAACAAACAACAACCGTCACCACAGGGCTTTCAGTAAGGCAGGTTCTTACTGGCACACATTAAAACTTACTTAACTGAGTCATCTTGCACAATACAAATGTTGCATTTAGTGGCGTTCCCACCTCAAGTGTCTTTACAACTTCCTTTGAAAATGTTTTCTAATGGTCTACCGTACACCATAAGGGGTTAGACAGCTGTGAATGAGACATTACTGTACACACTGCTGGACTACTTCGAACTTAAACACTGACTAATGAGCCAAAACCCAGATGTGGCCCCAAAACACTTCCATCTTTACCCCAGATGTGTGTGTGTGTGTGTGTGTGTGTGTGTGTGTGTGTGTGTGTGTGTGTGTGTGTGTGTGTGTGTGTGTGTG
>JAQMYI010000002.1:4627802-4642128 GCA_030014275.1 Clariallabes melas | reverse complement strand
TGTGTGTGTGTGTGTGTGTGTGTGTGTGTGTGTGTGTGTGTGTGTGTGTGTGTGTGTGTGTGTGTGTGAAATGGTGTGATTGCCTTCCTATAATAGGAAATGTGTAGAACATCTACATCAAATACTTGAGTGTGGGTGTAAAATATTAATGTGAATACGTTCTAAGAAACGAAGCTCAGAAAAGCAAAAAATGCTTCGTTTTAAAGCCAAGGAAAGAAAGAAAGGCTCCTGAACTCCTATATATTATAATCAACTTCTTGGATTATATTCTTCTTATTTTGTGTAGCAAATAAAGATAAATGTACAAGTTTCTGTTAATTAATGACCTTGGAGTCATGCTAAAAGTCTACGTCTATAACAAGTAGAAATTTTCGTTAATGAAAACCAAACGGTTCTCACCTTAGTCGTCTTGGGAAAAAGTTAGCATATAAAAAAAAAGAAAAGAAAAATAGAAACGCAGATAGTAGTGATGCATCGATACTGATACTTTATCAGGTCTGAAATTATAATCATTCACACATACTCGGAAAAATACAAACAAACCCACACTACTGTACGTGATTGTGTGTGGAGTGAACCTGGTGTACTGCTTCCTTCAAGAGCTGTTGAAAATATCGTAATAACCCCTACTGTAGCAGATTTTTGATATAAAACTTTTTAAAAAGAAACCAAAACCATTTAAACACACCATGTTAACTATATCTTGTACATTAAATATAGTTAGAATATATATATATATATATATATATATATATATATATATATATATTATTATTATTTTTTTTTTTTTATTTGATTTAATAAACAATGCTTGATTTTGATGCCTGATTTGTCTTAAAAACTACTACAAGTTTCTAAGAACCATTGTAATGCCGTGTTGTTGGTTGTTCAATTCAATTCAAATGTCAAGTCTCATACAAAGCGATAATCTTTTCTCAAATCTTCTGCTCCACACTCCAGTTCAGTAGGTGGCGGTATTACTCCAATTGCTCATAAACTCAAAAAGAAGAAGCGATACTCTCACAAAATGTGAATATTTGCAGAAAAAGCAAGTGGTTTGTATTTTCAGCAAAAAGCGAAAATGTGGCATATTTTCAAAGAAAGAAAATAAATTTTAGATTATTCAATGTTTCTAAGTTTAAATAATTCAAAAAAGTGTAAATAGATTCTGAATTGAAACTGACCTATCAACTCAACCCACCAAGAAAAGCTCGATTAAATCGCATAAACGATTACATCATGCAGCTAAATAGCTGTGTAGCTAAAGAATATTTTCTAGCTAATAATAAACCAATGAAATTAAATTGATGTGATCCAGACTCAGCAAAAATATCAAAGTTAAAATATCAAGGAACAACCGTCTTTTTGTCTTACAATTAAAACGTTTTAAACATAAAATCCATTAAACAAAACTAGCTAGGTCTGGCTAGCAATGTCTATAGATGAAAATAACAGCTCTTACCCATGATGTTGTTCTTGATGATCAGTCACTATGCTTTATTGACAATATTAGGTAATATAATCGCAACAGTATAGAGACGCTCTTGTGAAGTTCTGAAGTATTTGAAGTATCTCGTAACTAGTTAATGTACTTTGCTTATTAGTGGCCTACATACCGTATGTTAACGTTTCAAGGCACGTTTTAAACCAGAGCTAAATAAAATGACGTAACATTCTTGTTTGCGTAAGTGAAAGTAGGTTACTTATTTCAGTATCATGATGAGTAACCAAAAAATATTATCATATCAATGCATCTCTAGCAATTATTCCATAATACACCATATACTCATATATAATATAAATTAATAATAGATAAAAAAAGACTGAACGTGATGTTAAATGAAATCAAAAGTCACAATTAATAGTAATATGAGAATCCCAACAATATGATCAATTAGTATGTTAGAAAAATATAATACAATCTAGTAATAGTGTACATATAATAATAATAATAATACTGTATATAATAATAATAATAATAATAATAATAATAATAATCCAGTTACACACTAATCCAAAAACACGAACCATCTGAGCGATGAAACACCAGTTCATTTCTGCAAATAAAAACCAATTTAAAAAGCGTATGCTAATAATCATAGCAAATCAACAAATGGTACTCAAAGTTAGCTATGAGTTAGCTCTTCGATATCATTTCCACATCAGACACTCTCGACCCCCAGCTGCTGGCATTTATGAACATTAAAATCATCCTTTCCATCCATCAGCCAGTGACGTGTTAGTGTCAAAACATCCTCGCTGGACGCCGGTGACAAGAGCCACAATGTTCCCATGCGCCCTACAAAGCTAGGGCACTTCTCCAGGCTACAGTTCATCACGAAGACGCTCCTGTGTGATTATTTCGCTCCCCTGACTCCGTGTTCAAGGCTGCGACAGACGCTTTCGCTTGATCCTCTGCATCATCCCTTCATCCTTAAAAAAAAACAAAACAAAAGAACAGAACGCTCCCGATGACGATCAGTCCCCGATGGTGTCGGATGATGCGCATGCTCATGCGGCGGAGGCAAGAAGGCGATCCCGCGTGCGTTCTTCCGATTTGTCCAATGCGTATTTAAAAACCTGCTATACAAACTCCTAGTTCGGTCCAGAACGTTTACTTTGAAAAAAATATACATATAAATGTATACAAAAATACTGTAGGTAATTCTGATGAATAATCATCAAAGTCTTTTGTTAAAAAATAGGAGGTTGTATTTATAAGGTAGGACTATGTACAGAAACTCTTGATAATGCTTCGTGTTAGTTATCACTGCAAAAGAAAAACGCAGATGTTAGATTAGATTAGAGACTTAAACAGACTTTATACAGCAAGAACAATTAATGAATTAAAACAAAATCCATGCGGTCAGTCACACACAGAAAGCACTTTAACATTATTATAGAAGCATACGCAGCCAAAACTGCATATTGGTGTTAAGTTTTTTTTTAATGTTATACATATACTACAGAAAATGTGAAGCCACTTCTGAAGTTTATGCAAAATGGAAATGACCAATCTGGATGTCCTAAATATTTCAAGTTGCTAACTTCAGCCATTTTGGAGAGATGATTTTATATGTGCCCCAAAAACGGCCATTTTTATACTGTCTCACTTCTAACAATAATCATTTAAAATGCAAATAATTCATATTTCTTTTAGTAGTGATAGTAAAATTGGTGTAAGCTTCTAGACGCACATGACCTGTAAAAATTGTTGCTTAAATTGTTTTTTGGTAAAAGCAAAAGATCTGTAGTGTCCGTAACCATGTCAAATTCATGTTGCAATATCTCAACAATTTTGCGTTTTAGAATAATACACTTTCTCAGGTTTATGCCTTTCCATGTGGAATCTAAATTGGCCAAGTTTCACCTGAATGACAATTAAGATCATTGAATGATTTGAATTCAAAAAAGTTACGGACACTACATAAAAGCTGCAAATGTGTTTCTTTTCATCTGATGAAAATATAAATGTGTAGCATATTTACAAAAAACAAAGCATGGATCGGCAGATAGGAAGAAATTGAATTTGGTGTTAAATGATCCTATCTAAAAATTCACTTTTTCACTTAGGTGAGACACTTTTTAGCACCAACACCATGCTTTGAAATGGAAAGAGCCAATCTTTCCAACCTGCACAATTCTGAAACTGGATGTCAGCATTAAATTTCTTTTAAATTTTCTTTTTTCTATATTTTGCTCCAGACTTTTTTTTTTATGTAATCTTGAGGAATAGTTCTCCAGCTTTCCTGAAGGGCTTTTTTAACTCTCATTTTGCCACATTTTAAGTCCAGTCCCTGTACCTGACCTGTTTCAGAGAAATGTTTTTTGCTTGTTAAGCCACACCGTGACCTGTGAATCGTTCCGGCATAAAAAAACATCTAATTTAAGGCATGAACTAGTGAGAAACAGGTGCAGATGATGGCAGATGATCAGGCTGGTGATTAGTATACTGGTGATGCTGAACGCTGACTGGTTGGAACAGAATTGTATCTTTAGGCGCTTTGTACCTGTCGCAGTTTAACATCTGTCCCCATTTCTTTAATATAATCAACACCAATTAATTAAAAATAATATGAAGAAATGAAAGAGGGGCTCAAAACTTTTGCAGTACTGTATATTTAAACCTCTGACTAGCAGCACACGCACACACACACACACACACACATCACTGGTATTCCGAATGTGTCCTGACCTTGTGCCAGCAGCCTGGTATTGGAAGTCCGTCTGGACCCTGATGACGACAAACACACAAAGGGTTAAATAAATATTACAATAAATAGCTCACAGGAAATCCATGCAGGTTAATAAAACACACGCAAGAAAACGAAACAACCTAGCAACTAATAAACTAGCGGCTCAGTGTGTAGCTAATACACTATATTATATTACAAATGATGGGTTTAGAAGTGGAAAAGCAAACGGTACAGAGGAAGAAGGACATGAGAGGAAACAGGAAGGAGTGGAATTTAATTATTATTCAGCAACAAAAGGATTTTATTTATTCATTTAAAAAATGTGTTTCAGTTTCTCTAGAGCTTTGAGTAATAAATGTGACTTTGGTACGAACTTGTACCTGATGACGATGATTTACTGTAACTTGGTGTAGGGTTTGGCTTTGTAATGGAACTTTTTTAAATGAAAGACAAAAATACAACTACAACTTGTATTAACAAACCAAAGGCTTAAAAAAATTCGACAAATATTACATTTGATGAACAATAGAAGTCATTAGGCGGGTCATGAGTTTGCAGTAGGAATAACAAGTGTGGTCTGGTTTAGGGCTGGAATGGCGCGTCAACGTAATTTGCGTTAATTAGCGTGGAATGTGTGGATGCATCACATTGCTTACGTTCGTTACAGATACCGGCGTAAAGACTGCTCTCAGGCACCGACACCAACCAGGAACCAGACAAATTCTGACTGTAACGAGTATTTACTCTGCTGTCATACAGAGTGTTACTGTCTGAGATCCTCATTCTCTGATTCTTTAAACCTTGTGCTAACACACAACAAGCAGGGGTTTGTGAGGAGCAGAAACTTTCACATCACATCCAGTTTGCAACCTCCACTGTCTGAAATGTCTTTACAAATTACTGTATATATTGCTGGGCGACGGGACAAATTAATATTTACAGAAAATGTTACTTGTGATAAAAAGGTTTTAGTGTGTAATCACAAATCTTTTACTGAAGACAGCATCATGGGTCCCAAGAATGTTATCCAGGACGGTAGCAAGAAGAAAAGGGAGACGCTTTCAGTTTGCTTTTTAAAGCAGCCGGTGCCGAGAGGAATCATAAATTATACTTCATTTATGTATTCTAGCCAGTTTAATAAGTTTGTTTTTTATTTCCCCGGGTGGTTGAGTGTTAAACGCTTGTATCTGCATGCTGAGAGAACACCACACTCCAGGCAGCGGGTACAGTACCAGCCGGCACGGAGCCCCGGCGTCAGCCTGCCCGCTCTCCCCTGCCTGGCCTTTACATCCGGGAGAACCCTGTCAGCAAGAACACACACGCACACACTGAAGACTGATCTCACCCAACTCATTGCTAGCCACACACACACACACACACACACACACACACTCACACACAAGATAAAGAGCAGAATTCAAAGTATAAAGAGGCAGGGAACAGCAGAGGGAAATTAGTGTGTGAAGAAGATAAAGTTGTAGAGTGTTAACAGTATTAGGGTTTATCACACACCACAGGGCAGGGCTGGTCTAAGCCGGGCGGACCCTGCTCTCCTTTCTGCCCCTTCAGTCCTCTCTTGCCTACAGAGCCACGGTCACCCTGAACAGAAACCAGGAAAGAACGTCACATGATCATATCAACATCCGCACTATAAATGAGCAAATAAACCCTACAAACATGTACAAATTTTACTTTGACATATATATATATATATATATATATATATATATATATATATATATCTTTGTGTGCAAAAGTTAGTACCCCCACATCAAATTTCAATTTATAAATATTTACAAATAAAAATGTTTCTCCCAGTTCTCCTGCTTTGTTTCAAGTTTTTTATGAAAGACATCATAAGTAAATTATAAGCTTTTTTATTATTATTATTATTATTATTATTATTATTAAACCTTGCTAAATGTTTTTTTAACTTACTTGGTTGTAAAAAAAAAAAAAATACTTTCTTTAATTTGTAATATGGGGCAAAAGTTGTGCAAACTTGCACTTGAACTTCCACTTTATAACACTATAGATGTTGTATGAGCATATAATATATACCACATTACTGTAGATGTGGATGGAAATAAATAAAATAATAAAATATATCTAAATATTATTTTAATGTTTAGAAAAGGAGTATATAAATAAACTAAACTACAAAAAAGCTTGAATGAAATAAGACATTTAATCTTTCAAATGTTTTTTTTTGTCAACGTTGATAATAAGGCCAAATGGTACAACAACAAAAAATAATAAAACTGAAATATTGAAAAACAGTATTAAAAATTTTTTTTTAATTATTTTAAAAGTATAATGTTTTTTTTTTTTTTTTTCATTTTGTCAATATTACCTAATCAGTTTTTGAAGTATTTTTCTCTAATTTATTACAGTGTATGTTTTAAATTGTGCTCTTTTTAAAAAAAATAAAATTCATTTGGACCTTTCTGACCTTCAATTAATTCTTGTAACTTGTTAATAAAGTGTAAAATAAGGCTATAGTTTTCTCTTCTTTACCATCTAGTGGATGGAAATAAATATAAAATATATTTACAGTAAATATAAATTACATGCATACAAAATAAGTACATAAGTAAAATAAATACAAAAAAGCTTGAATGAAACAAGACATTTTATGTATTATTTAAAAAGAAAATGTATTAACACTGATGAAAATTAATATTGAAAAACAGTCTAAAAATCGGTTTCAGGAAAAAATATACAAAACTCTCAATGTTTTTGGTTTTATTTTATCAATAGTTTCTCAGCAGTTTTTGCACTATTTTTAAATGTAGATTTTTAAAAATTGTTAATGAACTAATTTATTAACGTGTATGTTTTAACCTGTACTATTTTATAAGATGTGCTGTTATTTTATTTTGACCTTTTTAATCCTTTTATTTTGTTGATAAATTGTAAAACAAGTCTATAGTTTTTTTACATTAAAAAAAACAAGGGGGTGTGCAAACTTTTGCACTATCCACAACTGCAGAAATAACAATTGCAGGAATATATTCTATCTACAAATATTTTTTTTTACCCCATTGTTAAAAAAGAAAAACACAAACATTTTGTTCTAATTTGCTATGGGGATACAAACTTTTGCACTTGTTTTGTATTTATATGTAAAATCCATTCTAATTCCCCCAGAGCTTTACAAGTAAACCTTGTGTATTAGTCGTGTGACACTGTACCTTTTCTCCTTTAGTCCCCGTGTCTCCTTTGTCTCCTGTAAGACCAGGGAAGCCCTGTACACAACACACACACACATGAATGTGAAACTTTCACAGCCTCAGAGCATCAAACTCAGGTCGAACGCTGTTATCAGACACTTACGTCTAATCCCGGCTCTCCTTGTTTTCCCTGAAAAGACACAGAAGGAGACGATTTATTCTGGAGAACAGCAGCTCTAGGACTCGTTACAGCTCTAGTCATCGTTTCTATAGTAACAGCTTCAAATCAACTGTCACCAATACACAGTACATTGCTACAAGTATGAGGATCTCTTGCAATAAACTACAAGATATGAGGCGTTCAAGTCAAACCGGGACTTGACAGGTCATGAGCAGAAGAAGAGATTCAAGCGATTGCTTTAAAGTCGTGCTGATAAGTGATACGTGTTTCCTATTACTGCATGTTAGTGCTCGTGTGTCAGACTATGTCTGACGAGGTGCAGTGTGAACGTTCAGCAAGTGAGACGCATCTGTCTGTGTGAACTGTACACACAATCATTCACCAACACCACTCGCACGTTACAGGAACTCGGCTGGAGTCACTGCCACATCCCTGTACAGTCCTGACCTCGCTCCAGGCCGTTTCCACATGTTTAGGTAATTAAAGGAGTTCCTGGGAGGCCAGCGTTTCAGATGCGAAGTAGGAAGAACACTTTCTACCTTGATGGTAGAACTAAGCAATAGATCCAAGCACTAGTGAAACACTGGGATAAGTACATTAGTGTGTTATAGGGATTATAGTTATTAGTTTTTACTCTAATAACTGTGTTCTCTTATTCTGTACAACCAAAAGTCCCAGTTTGACTTAAACACCCATCATAAGGAGGAATAAAACTCTTTTTGTTACATGGTTAACAATAAGTCAATGACTATTCTTCCATCATTTGATCCTATTTAACAATGCTGCAGGTCACCTTTGATCAGTTGGTTTAAAGTTACACTCTAAGCCATATTCTGTTCATATTCTGTAATTCAGTGCAATTCCAGCTCTTACTTTTTCACCCTTGGATCCCGGAAGGCCGACCAACCCTGCAGGCCCCATGGGGCCATGTTGGCCCTGAATACCCTGAAAAACATCAGGTTTTACAATTTATCCTTTACATTTGAAATGATTTGTTATTCATGTGTTTCAGTAGATTTGGGAAAAGTTTGTGTTCTCACCGGGATTCCCGGAACTCCTCTGTCTCCCTTCTCTCCTTTAACACACTCTCCTGCATCACCCTGTAAGAGAAGGTTAAAGTATGACACTATGAAGAGTAAATCACCTTCAAATATTTTAATATGAAAATTAGAGTATAAGGTGTAAATAGGGTGATATCTTCATCACTCAGGCTACGCACTCAGCCGTGCTGATATTCAGTACAACAGCAATTATTCTGGTGTGATATTTGCTTATTGAATCAAAATATGCTTCATCTTCAGTTTAGTTACTAGAGAGAAATACTGTATATCCTAGTGTACAACTTACCTTTGGACCAGGAATACCAGGATGACCCTAAAAAGAAAAATGTTATTTAATGTCAGGGGAAAGTTTTATTTGTGAAAACCCAAAAATAAATAAATAATAATAATAATAATAATAATAATAATAATAATAATAAAATATAAGTAAAAATATCTTAAATATAGGCACAAATATCCAATTATTCTGTCAATATTTCATTTTATATATAATATTTAAGACAATTAAGTCTAACCCTTAGTTGAAATTTTCTCATTCTATTGGCAGACAATTTTGCTATTTTCACAAATTTATATTCATATCTAGCAATAAAAGTGAATTAATCTTCATTTTTCAACAGAATTAGACCATTTTAAGCTTAAATCAGAAAATATTTCTGGAAGAAAGCTTAAATCATATATTTGTAAAACAATAATATCATACTGAAATATATTACATAACATTTTCCTTATTCGAGACGTCATCAGTTGCTATCAAGATATTATTTTGTACATTTAAAATCCAACGCTGATAAATTACTGTTATAGGAATATATAGAAATTAGCTTTATCAAGTTACTACTTGAGATGCGGGGAAAAATCTATACAGTGATATATCACAATTATTCTTTTGTGTTGCAATTCATGTATCATGACGTGGGGGCTGGAGCTAATCACAGGAGTCTTAGAGCACGAGGCGGGGTACCACCCTGGACCCTGGGGTGCCAATCCATCACAGGGCACATATATATATATACATATAAACACACTCAAATGCTCATTCACACCCTAAGGGCAATTTGTCTTTGGACTGTTGGAGGAACCCCGAGTAACTGGAGAAAACCCACCAAGCACGGGGAGAACATGGAAACACACAGACCCGAGGTGAGAACAGAACCCAGACCCTGGTGGTGGAAGGCAACAGTGCTAACGGCTAAGCCACCCGTCATGAAACTGACTCCAAAAAAATCTTTTCAGCAATAATTTGTCATTTATATTCGTTTACATTTGAGGTGGTAACATCTTGCAGTTCCTCTATGATCCTATAGGTGGAGTGTTTAAAAAACATTGTCAGGTAGAACAGCATCCTGTGTGGCAGGACCAAATAATTTGCAACGTTTGTTTAGAATTGTAACAAAATCCCAAGAATAATAATATTAATATTGAATTGGGTCATTTGTTAAATCGTGATACTTACAGAATCGCAATACAAACCGAATCGACACCTGAGTATCGCGACAGTATCGTATCGTGTGACCCTGGTGATTCACATCCCTGATCAGTACTATCTTAAAGACAGCCAATGAGAGAACTTACTGATGATGATGTGCTCACAGCTTGAACTCACCATAAATCCCGGAGGTCCTCTTGGCCCTGGAGGGCCCGGTGGCCCTGGCTGAGAAATCATCTGAACCTTGAGATGAAACAAACAAACAAACAAACAAATAAACATAAAAGATTTGAACACACATATAATGCTATCTAATGGAAATGTCCTCACCAGGTTGTCTTCTAGTCTGCTGTCTCCTTTCTCTCCTTTCTGTCCATCCATTCCCTGGCACACGCACACACACACACACACACTGTAATAATGATGCAGAATGAACACACTGACTCTTAGTAATGATTTTAGATTAGATGACCTACAGCAGGTCCAGAGAGTCCCATCTCTCCTTTCTCTCCTCTTTCTCCAGGGCCTCCTGGTTCTCCAGCATCTCCTTTATCTCCCTAACACACACACACACACACACACACAAACACAAAGAGGCAATTATTACTAATACTAGTTACCCATTAGTTATTACTCTCTCTTTCTGTGATTATTTGTTATATTTAATATTAATTTTAATTAAAAAAAAGATAATGTTGTCTTCAAAACATTATTTAAATGTACATACAGTCTGTGATGTAATCAATAATATCAGACTGTACACAGTGATCAACAACACTGCATTATATTACAGTATCTACGCTTTCTGTTCCATCTGTACAGATGTTTATTTATGGGCAAAGTAACAATAAATGGATAAAAAAAATTTCCAAAAGTGATCACCTTCTCTCCATCAACTCCAGCTATCCCAGGTAAGCCAAGTTCTCCCTGCATTCACACACAAACACACACGATACATGATACAGCCACACTGCTAACACACCTTTTATAACCGCATCACTGAAACATCATACAGAATGTACTTCCTCTTCTAAGCTCACCTTAGTCCCGTCCTTTCCTGGAACACCTGGGGGTCCTGGAGGACCTGGGGGACCAGGAGGTCCCTGTGACGAAAAGACGACAGGGTTATCGGATGTGTTTGACATCTGTAAACATCGTACTACAATACAGTCTAGAATCAGTCTAGAAAGGTGTTTCTTTTCAGAAAGCTACGATATGGAAGCTGAGAAGCTCTTGATTATCTAATGGACCTTTTAATCAAAAAGTGTCCAGGTTGACCTTTGGGGAAACCCTTTAAGGTTCTATGCAGAACCCTAAAACAACATATTTTCTTAATAGAAGCACTTAAGATAAAGCTAGGAACCATTGATTACCCAATGAAGTATTCAAGAATCCACGGCTGAAACGCTGGCCTCCCAGAAACACCTTTACTGGCAAAAACATGTGTTGGGGAAATGTCTTGGAGTGAGGTCAGGACTGTACAGGGGACGTGGCGATAACTCCTAGCCGGGTTTCTGTGCAAGTGTATGAGGGCATGCATTGTTGTGCAGAACAAAGCACTTTCGGTTATCAAACCAGACAATTTTTTTTTTTCAATTAAAGGAGAGGGGAGGTAAAGGAGTTCCTGGGAGGCCAGCGTTTCAGATGTGAAGCAGGCAGGCTGTTTTTACTCTCATAATTCTGCACAAATGAAAGCCCCAGTTTGACTTAAACACCCCTTGTAATTCTGAAAAAAAGCAAAAAGAAGTCCTGTTTCAGGAAAATAATCACCATTAAGGTGGTAAGAGTGAGAAAAATATAAATATATTTTTAAGGTATTGATAAGGAATTACTGTAGCTGCATGCGTATGACACACTGACACACAACTCAACACGTGTTCAGGTTCACATTGTTAGACAGAAACACGTCAAACATATACATCAAGGTAACATCAAGCCCATGCGTTCATCAGGTTTACCGAAACACTGATGGTGTGGATCGCCTGCCGGGGGAAAGCAACACACTTCAGATCAAGCTTTGAATATTTTACTCAAACACTATTAAAAACTACAAACATCTTTATTAAATCACTCGTGATAAATGACTTTTTAAAATAATTATTATTGGTTTGTTTTTATAAACAGCACATACAGGATATAAAACTTTGAGAATACTTTCCTGATTTTGACAATAAGTTAGATTTAATACATCTGAAATCCTTCTGTATGTTTACACCCATGTTAATGTTACATTCCTAAAATAATTCAGCTTTTGTCAACTGTATGATGAGTTCCAGGACAAAAATTCACCTTTTAGCTAATACTTTTACGCATTATGATTTTACACCACAGTGTGCTGATTTCCTGACTTGATTGTTGAAGGTGTTGATTAATTTTTGTTTATAACAGCAGCTATAACTGTAGTTCTGGCTGGAGTGTAAATTACAAAATTATGTTATTCCACTTGTTCTAATATGTTTCTACTGTACATCTAATATCATTTCTATGGTAACGAGTCAGTCACAGGGGCTCGTTAACAGACACTCCACCTAGTGCTGACTGATGCAGGATAATAAATCAAAACACTTTGTTATAACTGTTGATGTGGTGCTGCGAGATGTTTAGTTACAGCTTTGGAAGGAGTCTCCAGTGTCAGAGCTTTGTAACAGTTCAGTAAAGAAACCTTCTATTGTCACATGTCTGTTACAAAACTGTATGTATAATGTTTACCTGAAAAGCGTCTAGTAGTTTGTCGTTGAAGGCGATGACGTCACTTGAGCCCGTTGCCCCTTTCTCACCCTGTAGACCCTGATCACCAAACAGCAACAGTTCACATTAGTCATATCAATATAACTATTATATATATATAACAAATAATTCTACAAAACTAAGCTGAGATTCTCCTACATACTGCACATCACTTCAGACTTGTTTATAAGTGTAGCTCATGGTGAGCAGTTTGAAATAGTTGGAAGTTTCCTTTGATTTCTTCACATGATTATTTCTTCTTTACTCACCGTTTCTCCCTGAGGTCCTGTTTCTCCGACTTCTCCTTTGTCTCCCTAAAGCATACAACACATGCAGCATAATGAAATACAACGAAAATATATATAGTATAGCTGCAAGCAACGATGAGCGGGGCCAAGCACCTGTGCCATCGCCACCCGGGCGCACCACTTTAGTTATTTTTAGACTAAGAGAGCAGATATTGTGCCCTGCACGCTTACTTTAAGACCGGGGAGGCCGTCCATGCCTCGTTCACCTTTGGCTCCTGGTTCACCGGCTTCTCCCTGCAAAAAGAAAAACCAAACCATGTCACCAAATACACGAAATTCAAGCTGCTAAACTGTAGGTATCATTAAACCTGGGGTTGATTCAAAGTATATATTTTGTACCTTTCAGCTTTACAACTAATAGAAGGAACACAATCAAATTTTAAGGACCACTGTTGCATCCTTAAAGTTTTACCCCAAAAGCTGCACCACACACACACACACACTCCAGGTAAAACATACATCTTAAAGGTTCTTCAGTGACGAAGAAAGATACCTTTGATACCTTTATTTATAAGAGGCTTGGATTTAGGATTTGCTCACTGTAATGCAAACTCATGCAAAACTTCAAAATTCCAATAATGGAGAAGAATTTGTTTGGCGAAGAATTTTCCTTATTTTGAAGAATATAGTTATATAATCTGCTTTTACTAATAAATTCCTTGAGATGAAAGTTTTTCAAAATGCCATTAAATAGAAAAAATGCACAGCAGTAACTAAATATCAAGAAATTTGATTTTTGATACATTTTTGCATATATCTTATGTTCCTGCCCCTTCCTCTGGAAAACCAACATATCATTACTCATCCATGGCCTGCATTAGCATATTCGAACGTGATTGGCTGTTATGTTTTACGACATAATAATAACCATTGCTTCTTGTGTTATTGCATCATTAAATTTCCAGTTACATCTTTAAAATATAGATTTTCTAAAAGAAAGAAAATACAGTTTTTACACCTATTAATTCCTAAATGCTGAATATTACAAATATTGTTCTTATAGAAATCGCCTGGCTGTGAGCAATTACCTCATGTCCTACTACACCGATTGGCCATAATATCAACACTACCAACAAGGGAACTGAACAACACAAACTGTGAACTAGTAAACTGATGACAGGATCGTGGGCACCCAAGGCTAGGGTTGGGCACCGAAAACCGGTGCTAATACGGCACCGGTACCTATAGAACCGGTATGTACCGGACCGAAACAGAACGCGAATTTCGGTGCCTCATTTCGGTGCCACTTAA
>JAQMYI010000002.1:4602879-4617680 GCA_030014275.1 Clariallabes melas | reverse complement strand
CACCACTGGCCACTAGGGTACTTAGTTGGACTACAGAGGTTCCTGGATGGATGGATGGATGGATGGATGGTATTTATTATAGGTTATTATGATAAACTATCGTATGTACCATAGTTATTGTCTGGGAACTTTAGACATTAACATGGTAGGCACCATGGGAGTTTATTGGGACCTGTGGTAGGTGTGTACCACAATACTTTTGTGAATACCATGGTACTTATTGGGTACCACAGTGGCTACTAAAGTTCAGCAGGTATCTAATGTGGTATGTTTGTACATACTCTAATGTGTTAGATATGTTAGTACATACAGTACTGCTGGGAAGGTCTAGTACAGGCAGTACCATATAAGACACCTGGTAGCCACTGTGATACCCAATAAGTACCATGGTTTTCAGCAAAGTATTGTGTACTGATCTTTGGAGGGCCAGGGCCAGCGCTAGTTCTATGGCATTTAGTCAGATACAACAAATAAATACAATACAAGTTTAATACATGGTGCAGTGGTACTATAATATAGAAATATTACCATTATGGTATTATATTACCATGTTTCAATATTTAAATAAAAATAAATTGATAAAATACATTCTTACATCTGGGTGGGAATCGTTTTTGTCAATGGGAAAAAAAAATCTGGAGACAACTGGCTAGCAATTAGCTTTGAAAAACATGTTAAGCTATCAGTTAGCATGCAAGGCAGGATTTCAGTCAAAATTTTGCAGAACGTAAACATTTCTTATCTCCAAAGTTGATGTATAAGATTCCGAAAATGTTTGTTCTGGGTTTTATATTATTATTGAGCTGTTTATTTTTGGCTGAGCACACCACATGGCTTCTGAGCAAACCTCTTGTATGTACACTATATGAACAAAAGTATTTGGCCAAACCTGTTAATTATTAAATTCAGGTGTTTCAATCAGGCCCCTTATCCCCAGTGAAAGCCAATCTTAATGCTTCAGCATACCAAGACATCTTGGACAAGACTACTGTATGCTTCCAACTTTGTGGCAACAGTTTGGGAAAGGCCCTTTTCTATTCTAACATGAGCATGGACCATAAAGACATGGTTTGATGAGTTCATTGTGTAAGAACTTGACCGGCCCTAACACAGAGCCCTGACCTCAACCCCATCGAGCACCTTTGAGATGAACTGGATTGCGAGCCGGGCCTTCTCGTCCGACATCTCGTCTGACCAGAAATCTTGTGGACAGCCTTCCCAGAAGAGTGGAATCTGTTATAGCTGCAAAAGTGGGGACCAACTCCATATTGGAGTATATTTATTTGGATACAATGTCATTGCAGATTTGGCCAAATACCTTTGTCCATACAGTATAGTGTATCTTAAACATACTTGAATTACATACATTGATACAAATATCCATCATCCCCGTCTTCCATATTTCCACAAAACATGAATCCTGAAACACACATTCACAAGCCCTCCTGCTGTCACTCAAAGCCGAATACAGATACTCACAGGTTTTCCGTCCAAGCCGAGAGGCCCCTGTGTGCAGAAAAGGCAGAAGAAGAGAAATGAGCGGTTAGGCACTGCGGCTTCGCGAAGACATGGGGCAATAAAAAACAGAGTGCAGATCGAGCTACAACAGAAGGTGGAGGATAATACATCACAGGCATGATAGGAGGTAAAGTAGAGAAAAGGGGTTTGCGCAGCGTACAGTAAGTGCAGATTGATAACGCTTCTTAATTTTATAGGAACACTCTTAGACAAATGCTCTTGGTTGTTACAGGTGTTCCACTTGGAACCCTGTTTAAATAGTGAAATAAATTTAGTAGAGTTCAACCCTTAGGCATGCTAGATGGAACCTTTCAGTTATAGCGTACTAGTAAGCCGACCATAAGGACCAATTTATTTCATACAGTATGCCTTAAGCATTTTTAGGGACATGTGCGCTGACTGGAAGCTTAGCTAAAAATATATTAGTGTCAAACTCTGGCCTTGAACCTCCAGGGTTCTTCCTATAGTTGGTGGGTTTCCTTCAAGTCCAGAAGGTGTAAGTTGTTTGATGTTTCCAATTTGCGTTCCATTGTGTGTGTGTGAGTGTGTGTGCTTGTGCCCTGCGATAGCTTGGCACATTATCCAGGGTGCACCCTGGCACTAGAGTTTGAATCCTGTTGGTGTCACATGGCTAAAGATTCCAGGAAAGCTAAATTGCCAGTGCTCTCCAGGTGGGATGAGCATTCTCTCTGTCACTGTCCTTCCTGTCAATCACAGAGACACACAAGCGGTCCACACCATGTACTGCTCTAAAGATCACCAAGTCTTAAAGAAGATGAGGCCATGTTGGAAACAAGAGCAAATAAAAACAGTCCAGAGTTCGACCAAAAACCATCGAATCAATTTCTAATCCAGACTTTCACTTCACCTACTTTGCTTCATTGGGACCAATACCATGTTTAATGAAACAAATACCCAAGACCAAGACCAAAACAAATACAAATTCCGGTAAATCCTAAACAGATTCAAGTCAATGCAAAACACATCTCAAGACCAGACCTGCAGTTTGTTTGAAGCGAGCTCCACATGTCCAGAGCTCTAATTCACTCCACAATATTAAAAACAGCTTTAATACTTCACCAAATGTACCAGATTCCAGAAAAACCCTGAAAATGTTAAAACTACGTAGAATAAAGCATGACTCTTCGAAATGTTCAGGTACTTCTTCTGTAACCTTCATTGGAAAGGAATTTATAAATTTCAGTGGAGAAGTCCTTCAAACGCTCCATGAGGCATGATGGTAGAGATAGTGGAGTGTCTGAAGAAGCTTAGCAGAGATGTCCTTTGACCTGTGTGACCTGTATATATACATAGTATATTTATATTTCTTAGTCCCTTGAGGTATGGAAACCAGGACCAGAAGTGGGAGAAGTCAGATCTAGAATCAGACCATAAATCCCATTTCATGGGTCAAGTGTTTGAATGCGGGGTAAAATGTGGTACTGCTGAGAAGATGTGGTTTAGGAAGCTATAAAGTTATTGTTCATATAATGATATGGGGAGGAAAAAATCTCACATGGCACGGAGTCGTATAAAATGTTACTTTTGGTTTTAGTTGCACAAAACCCCTGAGTGATGCCTACAGATTAGGAGTAGGTCATGAGGACGGAGAGGTTTGGTGTTGAATGTGGATGCGTAAATGTGGTTCAAACATGTTTGCTCGGTGTCGGGTCCATCTGGGAACATTTAAGTTGCCTGATTTCCCTGGTGGCTATTCATGAGGAGCAGCCTCGGTGCGTACATTGAGGTCACGCTGGTCTTTCCTAAACAAAGACAAATGAATCTTAACCTCAGAATTGCAGATTGATTTATGATGTCTGACACAACCTGACCTGCCAGCGGTCCGCTAAGCTGGGGGAGAGGGGGTGGGTTGTTATGTGCTACTGTTGTGCTAGGCCTGGTTTGGAATTATTTCAGCCCTGATGCAGGTAAACTAAATTTTCATAAAGGATTTAGAGGTGTTTATTCATGGCATTATTAGTAGTATGTTTCCCCGATGAAGAAAACCGAGTATATTTATTTTCGGAAGTGACTAATGACCTATGTCCATGCAAAATATATGGTTACGAAGTGATTCCTGATTCATTACGGATGGATGCAGCACCAGTCCCAAACCCGGATTAACTGGAAGGATTGCGTCAGGAAGGGCATCCGGCGTAAAACCAGTGCCAAGCTTGTGCGTAGATTGCCGGGAGCAGCCTAAAGACCAACAACAACAATTCGTAACCATACTGTATATATATCAAACCCCCATCCTGGAGGTGCAAGGCGACAGTGCTAACCGCTACACCACCATGCGGCCTCATCTTGTAAAGGAATTTAGCAATCAGACTTGTAAAATCAGACGTCACCATTTTTTAAGCAATTGATCCAATTACTGTATAACACAAGGTCTGTATTATAAGTAATGCAACAGTGGACACAGCTTTTAACTGATATAGGTCATGCACGGTTTGGTAGAGTAACACTTCTATCCGAAGGTCCTACTCAACATAGTCTCGATTACAAGCAATGCACTTGTGTCATCGTTGAACCCATCTCTCGAATCCTCTTTGAAAATCTCCTTTGTCGCAATTGATGGTCTCCCAGTGCACTACGGACACCATTGATAAGAGCGAAATGCACAGATGGAGGAAGAAATTTAAAGAAGTGGAAACCAGCACTGAAGACAAACCATTCAGTGGCAAATCGTCAATTGCGACAAAAGGATTTTCTAAGAGGATTCGAGAGGTGGGTTCAACGATGGCACAAGTGCATCACTTGTAATGTCAAGTAGTACCTTTGTGTAGAGTTAAGGTTACTCTACCAACATGAGCAATTTGAATGACATACTGTATGTCAAACTTAAGCAAACTTTTGCACTACTTTCAGTACTTAGTAAAACCACATAGTAACTGATTGCCAATTTTGGCGCTTTAACAAATCGACCAAGCTACAGTAGCTACATAACTAGGCTAGATAACAGTGTACATCCTATCCCCAAAGGGATAATTATTCAGCATTGCCGTAATAATCTAAAGCTTATGAAACCCAGACTTTAACCCTCAGAAGCACTTGACTACTAAATTTCCTTGATAATACCAGTTTTTCCCAATCCTAGTCCTGGAGATCCAGAGGGTTTATAAATTTCCTGATCCATATCAGATAATTATCGAACTGTCTAAAAGTTGGATGCAGCATGTAATAATGAAACTAATGCATTAGGAAAAAAATGCATTAACCCCCTAATGCAAGTTCCTCCCATTAAATACAGTGATAGCTATCAGTATCGAAGTGGATAGTGTATTACTTACTTAAACCACAGTTATGAATTTGAGAACAACATCGTGGTAAACCACTTCCCTAAATTGTTTAATGCGTTAAAGAATGGAGTCGTGTCAAACCTCGGGTCAAGCTCCAACTGTGGCTTTGTTCTTTCTATTGTTTGTCAGTCATGCGACTCCATTATTTTTGAACATTCCTGATTTCCACAGATAAGATCTTTCTACATCCCAAACCATATTACCTCTAAAAAAAGAATAAAGAAATAAATAACTTCTGTCTAAAACCCTCTGATTTATCACACGTGTTCCATAAGGAGTATAAAACTGACAAAAAAAATAATAACTGGGTTCAACTTCCCAATAAAACCTCATGAGGCGAGTTGAGAAAACAATAATTGCTTTTCTGTCTCCTGTCCTGCATTAGCTCTATTTTTTTTTCCGCCGTCGTAAATTACAAATTCGACCCAGGGAAGGGTTTGGGACTCGAAGCGTTCCAGCTGAAACTGGTCTCTGTGAAAGCCTCGGGAGAACAGGATTGGGAAACTGATTACACCGAGAGCGCGACCCTGCCTTCAGCACGACTCTGGACTTCCACTCATCCTCGCTGTTTCGAATCTTTTAATCTAAACTGTGGGCCAAAAGTATGGAAGCAGGCAATGATTTGTTGATAGCCAGCAACCAGTGCAGATATTTTTTATTGACGTCTAATCATGTGGAACTTGGGGAAATAATCTGGTCACCATGGTCACCATATCTGCACCAATCAAGCTCATGGGATGTACCTGACCGTTCGTTGAGACATGTATTACTCTCGAGTCAACCCCACTATTGGGGTTACTAGCAGTTTGAGGTTAGAAAAGGTGTAAAGTTGTAGATTTGATACAATCCTACACCATACATTGTCAGGAGGATGGTTTACAACTAGGAAGGTGTACAATTAAATTTGCACCATAGACACATAGCAGTGTGTAACATCACTGTAGATTGGGAAATGGCAGCAGTATATTTCACTATACCCAAATAATCAGAACCGTACAGTAACCTGATACTAAATGTTACACCAGGTGTCTCCTTAATTTGGTTTTGGCCAAATCCCATCCACCAAGCTGATCAGGTTACAGATAGCAACCAAGGAGGGTGAAAGATGGTGAACATGTACTCTCTCCAAGGTATGTGAAGCCAACCAAGCATCTTTCCAATCGTAACAAACTCTGAGGAAAGCGCTATCTGTCCTTTTATTAGTACAATTTACAAATAAACAAGCTGGGGGCCAGGGGAAGCTCAGTGGTTAAGGCATTGGACCATAGTTCAGAAGGTCCCAGGTTCGAACCCCATGACTACCACTGTTGGGTCCTTGAGCAAGGCCCTTAACCCTCAACTGCTCAGAAGTATAACGAGATAAAAATGTACTGTACAGTTGCTCTGGATAAGAGTGTCTACTAAATGTCAACAAGCAATAGAACAACAGGGTCAATGCTTTATTGTAAAGCACAATCCTTTTTGATTTTGTTCAAAATATTTATTAGTAAATGGTTAAACATAACTCGAAGTGTCAGACCGAAATTCTACACCATGCTTGTTTCACTTTCCTTTCAACATATTTGGTTTAGGACAGACGTCACACCCTGACTTGCAGTAAAACGTACATGCAGCTGGTGCACCTGAGCCCTGCTCTACTGACGGAGGCCTGGAACATTAACGCCTCAAAGCAAGACCCTTAACCGCTCAAGTGCTCCAAGAGCGTACATCATGCCTGACGATCATGTGGTGTAACCCCTACTCCAGTCCAAACTCGCTATTTGTGAAATCTGGTTGTACTTTCTCTCTGTAATAAATATTTATGGAGTTTTAAGACAAACAAAAAGCAGAATCTGCAACCAACGTGAGAGCGCTGTTAATGAATGATGTCATTGGAATAAACTAAATGTTTTTTGAAGAGTTACTTTATGTTTCATCTTTCCTTCTTATTCTTTGAAGTGTCTCACATGAGATTTATAATGTCTTGTGATGAGTGATGTAATTCAAAAAATGATTGATGTGCCAGATTGATAAGACACACCCACTTTTATATATTTACACTGCAGTCCTGTTATTCTTTGTTTTGTTTTGTTTTCCTAGCAATTGGGTTAGCGCCATCTTGGAATAACGTTCTTGATTCTCAGCTTTTGAGAAACTCAATTGGAATTGGGATCAAATTTGACAACCGTTTAACTGGATTTTTTTCTATTTGTAAAGTGGAAATGAAACTAAGTTTAGGATTCCCTGGACAACTAGACTAATGCCATACTTATTAATATGTACAAACTCTCTTATTGCAAACTTTAGGACTTTTTCACATGCTTAATCCATACAATTGGATTCAATCTTTAATTATGTGGATACACTTGAAACTTTTTGTATGTGTTGAAAGCATCTCATACAACAAAGATGTACACGTCAATGCTAAGGTTGCCTCAATCTGTCGAGTTACACATTTAAAAATAATAACCGGTTAAAAATAACCATAATGAAACTGTACACGCTTACATATATTTCAATAAATAAGTAAAATAAGCCTAAAATTCTTGGTTTCTTTGTACCATGAAACAGGGGATGTGGTGACCAGAGAGTGGAATATTTTAAATTCTTTGATCAGCGCTGGCAGCAGAGTTAGAAACCTGAACTGATGGGAACCTGAACGAGTATGCGTCTCTGTTCGCGTCTCGTGTTTTCGACTAAAGGAACCTCAAATCCACGATCGCCCCCCAGCACGGCTTTTGCGGTGAGACGACGGTAAGTGGGAGACGGAAAGCACCAAGCATCTGGATGTAATGCCTATGAAACCCCATCCTTTTCAATTCCACCTTCGTTTCCCAGGGGGAAATTGTTTATTGCTTCGCGTTACAATCCATACATAAAAAAATCATTTGTGAAACATAGCATTCTTTTTTTTCCGACTAGCAAATATTCGCTTTGATAGTTGGTACTGATGAAAAAAAATAAAGCAAGAAGCTAGTGAGTCAGTAAGGAAAACAGTTTTCATGCCAGCTTCTCTTTTTGATGTGAAAAGCCTTCGCTCTGATTTAATGGGGAATTTCTTTATACCACTCTGCCCAAATATACAACCTTTATATTTATATTCATGAGCTACTTTTTGGTGCAGTTTCATATTACCTTTTAATTTAGAAAAAGTCTAAAAAGAGAGCTGATGGCGTACATCCTGGTGTGTACAGTACAACGCCACAATGGATTTGAAATGGTGAAGGCAAAGAGAAATGTGAATGGAATTTTTAGGAATTACAACCTTGATTTTCACAGGCTGAAAGGTAACTGGACAAACTAACATCATTATACATTTTTTTGACTTTGTGACGCCTGGACCCTGGAAACATTGCCTTTGCTTTACTACAGCGTCTTTGGTTCCTGCTTGCTTGTGTGGTTGTGTTGAGGTCAGATGATTGAACATTCGATTTCTTTGCCTTGGCTTGCTTTCGCGGTTACCATGACGTGCTGTCCTATCAGTTTTATAGCATTTGCTTGAATCAGAACAGAAAGTAGAGCTCTATATACTTAAGGCCTCATCCTTCTTCTTCTTCCATCAGCAGTCACATCATCAATAAACGCCAGAGACGCGGTTCAATACAGACAAACACACCCATACCATAACGCTGGCTCCACCATGTTTGACAGATTACGTTCTATACTTTAAAACATGAACACTTACTTTCCTTCTTCATATTCTTCTCTTTAAATCATTCTGGTACAAGTTATCAGAACTGGGTAGGGCTTTGAACAGCTACGGCAGCGCGGAGGCCTAATGGTTAGCACTTCCTTTTACATCAGTAGTGATGTACGGAGGCATAAATACGGAAACTGCGTCGCTGTCCAAATACTTATGGACCTGACTGTATGCAGTGGTGCAACTCTGGTGCTAATTTGTTGGTAATTGTTAACTTTCTTGTTGATGCATACAGTGTTGTTCTAAAATAAAGAAGAATTAAATAAATAAAATTCAATGTCTCGTGAATAAACAAGGTTTTTTTTTTTTTTTGTCAATTATAAAATTCTGAGCTAATTTAGACGAGGGATTTATTTTAGATGAGCGTGTGAGAGGAGGCGTAAGGTGCACACAGCTGCATCACACACACAAATAGTTATGCAATACCGTCTGTATGCACTTAACCAACGCACTAACACAAACACACACACACACACTCTGTGCCTCAAACCAAATATGGCTTGCTTCTAACTGAATTATTATTTTATTCCCCACTTTTTCATTTGAAATAATGACCTGAACTGAATTCCATAACCTGAAAAGTTTTAGATTAAATCCTGAAACTTCCTGTATTAACTAAATAAGGAAATAAAGCCAATACAGGAACTTAATTAGCTTCGAAAAAAAGGAATGTTTCTGAAAGGCAGACGATTCCCGGAAAGAAGCGAGCAATTGCAAACGCATGGCTCGCTGCGTCTGGCCGATAGATTTAAAAAGCTTGGTTTCCGCCCGCATCTGCTGGTGCTGCCCCACACCAGCGCAGGTTGGCACTGCACCCCCCAAACCAGAACCCATCAGTGTTTATCCTGCGGAGAAATCTGTGGATCTTACAGAAAAATATTTGTGCTTGCAATTGCATGAAGGACTTGCGTTTCATCCATGTTTCCTGCATCATAGTCAAAGCTTCAGCCTCAGATTCCTGTTTTCTGGTGGAACCTGATTTGGTCCTTTTCTGTCGTACTTCATCCATATCAAAGTTCTACTTCGTTTAAGGTACCAGAGCCTTCATAAAGCAGTCTGACCATTCAATATCTTTTTCTTCCTCTCACATCAACAAGGCTGTTCTCCTTTCAGAACTCATTCAGTTGTGTGTGAAAAGAAAAGCACATCTGGTACCAAAAACAATACCACGGTCAAAGACCACATGGTTGGAGATCATGTTTTACTCGCATCTTTTTGTCATTTATGTGAACACCAACTGAAAGTCTTGACATTTATGCATTGCGATGCCGCCATATGATTGGCTGAGAATGTGTATATTGCATATAGGCACCAGGAGAATCTAGAATATCTAGAACTTCTGGAGCTGCACTGAAGTTACAATCACTATCCTTTTTCTTCAGTTGGTGATGAAGAAGATGATGATGATGATGATGATGATGATGATGATGATGACATCAATGGCGATAGCAGACCAAGACGTCCTCTAAAATCCCCCATAAGTGTCCAGGATTAGATGCGATGAAGGCTCACACTCGATCATCTTGTGGATGGAGGTGGAGTCATGCAGGAAGAGCTTAGCATGATAGGATACAAGTGATTAAATAAATAAATAAATAAATAAATAGTACTTTATTAATCCCAAAGGGAAATCGTAACTTTCACATATCCCGGTTAGCCAGGAAACAGCACCTCCTGGAGCGGACAGGGTTATGGGTTTTGCTCAAGGGCTCAACAAAGGCAACTTGGCAGTGCTGGGGCTCAAACCCCCAACCTTCAGATCAGAGAACCAATAACTTACAGAATTAACCATCTGAACCACCACCACTGCCCTTAGTGACTAGGGAGGAGGACTGCAGTACAGTGGTACCTCGGCATATGAACGTCAGGAATTTTCGCCTTAATTACAATTTTGCAAGAAATTAGCCTCGGTGTGGAAAACATTTCCAGCATACAAAATATATATAATTATAGTATTGGAAATGACTAATATTGGTAATATTTTTTGGTTGGCTGGAACAGATTATCAGCATTAACAATATTTCCTATTGGAAAATGTGTTTCATAATACGAGTATTCACCACTCACCTCCGGAACAGATTAAAACCGTATTCCGAGGTACCGCTGTATTGCGGTTTGGTGGACAAGCGGAGGCAAATAATAAAAGGAAAAGTGAATGTCACCCCAAACCCACCCACCCAATAGCACAACACTGACGCTGTGACAGTATCAATAGTCTTATTGTTTAGAACAGTGTATTAATCGTCACACTCACCCCACTTGTTTTGTTTTGGCTGTTTTCTTGTGAAACACACACACACACCCCCCACAAACACACACCTGTAAGTAATTATTCGGAGGTAAATTCCCAGCAGGAAAGAAAGCGAGGCAGACAGAGACTTTAGGAAACTGAGCAAGACTGCACTGTTTAAAACCCCTCAGTGAACACAAACGTCTGCAGAGGCGTGAGCGTGCCGGGCCCCGACCGATCCGATCCCTATCTGCAGAACGGCAGTATTACAGTAAAACTAACACGCTACGCTGGTCTCGTATTCACGCACAGCTACTCATCACGCTGATGCAGTTAGGACCAGGCGGGTAGAGCGATTAGCCAGACTTTCACTTGGTCAGGAAAGACAGACGCACAAATACACAAACAAAACACCCTCTCTCCTCACACACCCATAATCAGTGCTCCCCAGGGGCGAAAATCTGTTACGAGATCAGCTTTAAACGTCTAGCCAGACGCCGGGTTACTCAGTGACCAACAACAGGATGTGGTGTTATCCGGTAATCTCAGGCCAGACTCAGAGGAGCGCTCTGACTCACACAGCACTCACACTGCTACAGCACACCGCTCTGCTCTGTAGAGTTCTGTACAGTTCCGCTCAGAGCCACTAGAGGACGTCAGATCTTCATCAGACACGACCGAGACGCACTGCACCCGGAGTAGTGGAGATTATCATAGAATGGATATGACGGCATGACTTATAATAAATGTAACAAATTATCTGGGTATGTATTATTATTATTATTATTATTATTATTATTAATATAAATGTGGATTTAACATTCTATCTTGTTAATTTTTGGGGGTTGATTTTTGCATTAATTGCATATGCATACAGTATGTAACTATGTAAACAACACTAATGCTAACCTATACAGTATATACTATAAACCATTCAGCCATAACATTAACACCACTTTCAGGTGAATTGAATTACACTGATTATCAATTATATTTCAATAAACTGGTGACAGGATCATGGGCGCCCAAGGCTCATCTACGTGTGGAGACCAAAGGCAAGCCCGTCCGGTCCGATCCCAGAGAAAAGACAATGTAGCACAAACTGCCAAAAACAATCAATGCTGGCGACGAGAGAAAGGCACCAGAACACCCAGTGCACCACAGCCTGTCGCACATGGGGCCTGGCAGCCAAAGAGCCCAAAGCCACCGTCCCGGCCTTCAAACTCCCAAGATCCAAATCCGATTGAGCACCCAAACAAGGCTTATCCATCCCGCAAACCCACAGCACCCAAAGGACCCATCTCTAATGTCCAGGTAACACGATTCTGTCCACTGATTTTCCTTCCTTTCTTCTGTCTGTCCAAATTATTTGCTTACACAGTGTTGTAAGTAAATAATGATAACCAAGTGTAGCTGAATTGCTGCATGTTTAAGACAAAAGCAGAAAACTGAAGAAGCAGAAGGTACATAGAAGTGCAGAAAATGCAAACAAAGTAATGAAATGTAAAGGCTGATGGTCATGAAAAAGATCATCTTAATGGCGAAATAAAGCAAAAAAGAAGAAAATGATGATGCAGGAGGGTAAAAAGATGGGGTGGTAGTGTAATGAAATTTACCGGGTAGCCATCGCGTCCAGATTTTCCCTGTACAAATTCAAAAGTCGGTCAAAATGCAGAAATTTTACATGGGAGAGATATTCTGTTATAGCGGCATCGATCACACAAGTGGCCAGGTTTAGTAGCAGAAAAAATGGGAAAAGGTTTTTTAAATAAATAAATACAATAATAATAATAATAATAATGATTATGTGCATATTTCCATTTATTTATGAATAAAAATTTAAAAAATTAATAATAATAACTAAAAGTATGAGGGAGTGTGTGCATATTTTCATTCATCCACAATAAAACAGTTTTAAGCATCATGAGTAAGTGTGTTAAATGGTAAAATGAGCGTCACAATGAAATACTCCCTCTTTCTCTATTAACTCTCTTTCTCTTCACCATGAACCACTCATGCATTAAACTTTATATTTAACCTGCTGTTCAATTTTAAAATATGTTTTATAATTTATAATATTTTTTCTCTCAACATTAATCAGAATATTCAGCTAAACTGACAGTGTTGCAGGCAGATTCAGCACTAATTTCACCTCTATTAAAAAAAATAAACAAAATCCATTTCCCTCCGAGCTCCTCACCTGTCTGTACACTCTACTCAGACTGATCAGCTTCCAAACCCTCGTACTCATACGGCCGTCACTGAGCACTCACCCTCGTATAGCTGCAATGCATTCTGAGACTTTTTCACCAATGTCTTTACTATTTCACTAACGGAGTTATACATGATAACATGACATGTTAAGATGATTTTTAAACATTGCCGACGTTTTTAGGAGCTTGTTTCTTGACGTTCTGCTTATGTTTAAGACTATTGTATTATTTTCACTAATTAAACGCACCAAAAACGACAACATGAATATTTCAGGGCGGAGATTTTCTTTTACAATAATGATTATGATGCTCCAACAAAAATCAGGAAGTCTGTTTTGTTAATGATGTTTATTGTGAAAGCAGCTTTTTGCAACGTAAACCTCCAATGAAGAACAGCAGTGAAACTGCTATAAAAATCCAGCTCAAAATAAACAACATGTTTCTGGTAATCCCAGACTTCTCCAAAAGCACACTGTGTTCCAGCATGGGATTGGATCCAATGTGTCGGGTCACCGCATGTTTGTGTTTTTTTTTTAACTGCACACTTCGTTAAAACCGATCGTGTATCCAAGCATTTTTATAGCTTAGAGCTGCTCTACACTTTGTTTTATATAAATATCCTCACTTCTCACTTACCTTTTTTTCACAACACACAGACAGACAGGATGTAGATGAGTGAAGTACTTACTGGAGGTCCTGCAAGAAATCACAGAGGCAGAAAGGTTAAAATTAATAAAATGCTAGTGACAGAGACGCACAAACACAACGTAATTTGAACAACTTATGCAAAAAGTATGCAAAATTCTAATTGTGCAAATTAACCTGTTAAGTTTAAATAAGCCAGCTAATTAGATTTTTAAAATGAGCTTGTTCAATTAGATAGCTAGTTATTAGAAATAGGGAAAAACAAAAAAATCAAATGGTGGTAATATGGTGCAGTTCCTCTATGAAACTACAGGTGGTACCCTCTAAACTACTCATACATCCTGTGTGGTTGTCACAAATTATTTGCTAAGTTTGTTTAGAACTGTAGCAAACTCTTCTAAATTATTACTATTTAATCAGGATATTTATAAATGCGCAATACAAATCGAATGAGAACTAGGTCTCATGATAATCGTCTCACGTGATCCCTGGTGGTCTCATTCCTACTAGTTACTGTATGTTTTGCGCATTAGTTTGTTCTGTAGACTCTTTAACAGTCAATATCATCAAAAAGATGAAAATAAGGACCAAGATGTCTTTTTGTTGTGTGTATAGTTGCCAGAATCGATAATCCACCAATGGACTCAAGTTTCCCAGGATTCCTGTTTCAAGGCAAACAACGACATATTCGGCTGTTAAGTGTGTCGGCTGTGTCATGTTGTGACTGCGGCTTGAGACTAACATCATACTGCTTTCACATTTTGCCTGTAGCTAATACATCTGATAATGATACTACTGTAGAATTGCAACGATTAATTACCTGATTAATTAATTGATCACTAGCTAGCAATCAATATAAATACTTAATCTGCCATGCAAGTACAATTAGCTGTCAAGATCTACTGCAGTTTT
Source organism: Clariallabes melas (assembly GCA_030014275.1). Lineage (NCBI taxonomy): Eukaryota > Metazoa > Chordata > Actinopteri > Siluriformes > Clariidae > Clariallabes > Clariallabes melas. Next base: position 4,603,181 of record JAQMYI010000002.1, on the reverse strand, counting down.
CAGGTTTGTTGGTTATAACCTATGTCTCTTACATAACAGGCTTTTGTCCTTGTCTTTATTTAGGAAGGACCTCAGATTTAAAAATACAAAATTCTATGAGTCTATGACATTCTTTACATGTCCACAAATAACAGTCATAGACACCTAGTGACCTGTATGCTCATAGTTTCTCACAGGGGTACACACTAAGTTTATCAATCAAATACAGTAGGTTTATACATACATACTAGTGATGCGCGGGTCGTCTGGTAACCCGCGGGTCGGGTTGGGGCGGGTAAAGAAATTGTCACTTTATTTGCGGG
>JAQMYI010000002.1:4530833-4554274 GCA_030014275.1 Clariallabes melas | reverse complement strand
TTTAAAGGTTACTGAAGAGGATTAGGGCCACCATAAAACTTTATTTGCATTTTGAATCTATGAAGAATTTTGAGTTTAAAGTCAGAAGTATGTGTTGCCTGTAAAGAACCAACGTTAGATGATTCTCACTGAAGTTGGTTCCAAAATTCTGAGAATAATAAAGTGAAATTTTTTGAAGGAAAAAAAAAAAAAAGTCAGAATTTTAAGGAAAAAAGACACAATTTTTAAATTAAATTCAGAATTCTGATAATAAAGTCATCATTCTAGGGAAGAAAGTTAGAAATTCTGAAATTAAAGTCAGAGCACTAAAAAAAAGTTACATCAGATTCAAAAGTCAGATTAAAGTGAAAGTGACTGAAGTTGGTTCCTTACACCTTTAAAGTCAAAATTCTGAGACCAAAGAGCCATTAACCCAATATTCACTCTATAAATATATATATAATAATACTAATGGTTGTAAAAAAAATAGTCTTTCTACAACTATTGTTTTTTTTTTTTTAACCTTTAAAATTTCCAATAATTCATGATGGGAACTCGTTCATTTCTGCTGCTACATGACTGACATGATCCTTTCTATATTAATGTTATCCTCTTCAAAGCAACAACAAAAAAAAAACCTCCCTCCATTACCCACTTAGTAGGAAAAACGTCAGTGTGTGCAAACCGCAGCAGTGTGTGTGCAGCACGTTTAACTATGATTCATGCTCATTAAGGAGAAAGATCCATGTTGCTTTCAGAGCATGATTAATTTCCCATGAGTCATGGGGCAGAGGAAATGTTGGTCCCTAAGCAGAGGGTGAACAACTGTAGAGTCACACAGACCCGCGGCTCTGAGCGGAGCAGAATAACAGAGGCACGGCTGAGACCTGACCCCGTCGAGCAGCAGAAATCACTCCCATATGGAGCAGCAGGAACACAAGACGAGGATCGACCCTCGCGCCTGCTCTGCCAGCTAGTTGACATCAGCCTGGACGTGATGACACGGATTCTGCAGTATTGAAAATTCTAAACAGAGTGCACGGCGCTCCTAAACCATCATGATGCCACCAGATAGTTATTCGAAAAATGTTTGAGATGAAACTCTTAATGATCATGTCACATGGACTTCACTAAGTGGTTACTCGACGTACCAGAGCTACTGTATCTTGGCATCTCAAAACAGGCTGGCTATCCTCCTCTAACCGTTTCACCTCTAACCTTTGATGTTTTAAGGCAGATGTACACATACTTATAGTTTATTAATGCTGAAGATTATGATTTGTTTATGTTAATTAGTGCAGTAAGTAGGAATGGGAATCACCATTCGCCTCCTGATCACGGTACCATATGATCACGGTACCTCTTTGTCAATTCAATCAAAATTCCAGTTCTATAAGATCACGAGTTCGATTCCCGGGTGATGCTGTAACCTCTCGCAGCCGGAGGTCTAGAGAGAGCTGATTGGCCGAGCTCTCTCAGAGGGGAGGGGTGAGAGGTACTTAGTGCTCCTACATTAATCACGGCTCTACAGCCAATCAGGGGCGTCTGTGAGCTCTGGTTTCGGAGAAAACATGTGACGTACCAGAGCTATCTTGGCATCCCTCCCGACTGAGTGGTAGTAGTAGCCTTAATAGGGAGCCCCCTAGTGACAGGGAGGAATTGGATACAACTAAATTAGGGAGAAAATCAGGGAAAAATCCTGATTCGTTATATAATTTTTTACCAGATTTTGTTATCATTTTAAACCTTTAGAAAAAGTTAATGTTTAATTTAATGTAGCCTGTTCTTTATAACATTCGTTTAAAAAAAAAAAAAAATTAGCTTCAAATACACGAGTCTAACATTTAACTGAGCAGCGCGTATCTCTGTCCTCCGCCATAATTATTATCTCTAAACAAACTTAACCAATAATTCACTCCTACCACACGGGATGAAAGCATAAATAGTTCAGAGAGCGCCACCTGTAGGATTATAAAGAAACGTCGATGTTTTACTGCCCTTAAACACCTCCAAAGTCTCAAAACTTAACTTGACAGTGAGCGTGCGGGTTGAGTGACAGATGTAACACCATAAAAATGCGTTTTTGTTGCACCATGCGGGAGCGTCTGCGCTCTGTACGGAATCGTTTATATCTAAGAAATTAAGAAAACCATGTACAAAGAATTACTCAATAAAAAACATTTGTCATTGTTTTCATGATGACGTTAACAGCATGGCAGGAGTCCACCCTGTTGGTGAGAACCAGGCCACACGCTTCAACTGATGGGAGTCCAGGACAACAGAACTGAAATGTTCCCTCACTTGTCAGACTGACGCTAATCAATCACAGGTGTCTGGTTGTGTCTCCTCCAAGCGTGTTCAGCTGCTCTGTTAAAGATAGCATGTCTTGCGTGATTAGCCTTAAGTTTGCTAGCCTTTCTTTTATAGATCAGGGGTGTCAGATATATTGACCCTGGACCACCGTGATAAAAGTTCTAATTCTGTTCCATCAAATGATTTTAAAATTTGTCGTCTTAATGAAGTTATTGTCTCATAACTGTTTGTGGGAATTACACAACCTTATTATTAAATATATTTTAGCGTTTTTTTATTTTATTATTATTATTATGAATGTCACCAGTTTTTAAACCTAGCGATGCTCTCAGTTAATAACGGGGAACTGTAAACTAATATCTTGACTGCTTTCAGCGTCAGCGCTCCTCAGGACTGTGAGAAGTGTTTGACGCAGTGTACATAACAGGTCAGTGTTCTAATGTCAGTAACACACGGGCTGAGACCACTGTAAGAATCTCTGCCCTCGTTCACATGCTGGAGGACCTTTAGCGAGGTGACGAGGTCATGGACAGGGTCCAGATGGCGGGTGGATGCTCTGGCTCTCAGCGTTATGAATTCATACTGATAGGCAGCTGCTGAAAGAGACTGAGAGCTAGAGATAAGAAATGAGGGACGTACCTGATGGAGGACAGCAGGTGGGCCGGGGACATATCAGACAGGGAGAGAGAGAGAGAGAGAGAGAGAGAATCAGTTAATGTTAAGACTCAAAATAAGTCAGTGTATTTTATATTCATATTCATATACTTTAGCATATTAGGTTACAAAAGCAATAATGTTGTATTAACAGTTAAATTAGTCAGGGTTTTGTAACGCAGAATGACTTTCTGACTTCATGAACAGACTCTGAGTGACTTGTTCTACAGAATTCACAACACATCCGCCTGCTTTTACCAGTTTGTGATGTCTTTTCCCAATATACTGTACATGGTTGAACGGAGAGGTAATTATGAGGTGTGTTCAAGCCAAACAGGGACTTTTGTATGTGGAGATTAACAGAATAAAGTCACTTATCCCAGTGTTTCATCCCAGTGTAACACATGTAGAAAGTTTTCTCAGTACACCGGAGCCATGATCCGACTGCCTGCTTCATGTCTGAAACCCCGGCCTCCCAGGAACTCCTGTAATGGACCTTTCCTTTAATGGAAAAACAACCTGGCTTGATCACAAACTGCGTTCTGTTATTGCAGGACAATGCAAGACGTCTCACTGCTCACTAACACCACTTGCACATTACAGGAACTCGGCTGGGAGTTAGCGCCACATCCACAGTACAGTCCTGGATTCACTCTAATCCATTTCCGCATGTTTGGGGCATTCGAGGAGTTCCTGGGAGGCCAGTGTTTCAAACATGAAGCAGGCAGTCCGATCCTGGTTCTGATGTACTAAGAAAACGTTCTAGTTTGATGGTATCCAAGCACTTGTGAAACACTGGGATAGGAGCATTATGGGATTATATAGAGAAATAAGGAGAGTTTATACGTTCATAAGTGTGTAGTACAATCAAAAGTCCCAGTTTGACTTGAATGCTCCACATATTAATAATATCAATAATATCCTAATATTGAGGGATAGATAGATAAATAGACAGATGCACAGTGACAGGCAAAGAATAGATGTGACAGTGTGGTCAGTAATGCCCGGCCCGTGCCTTCAGACCCCCGAACTCCCTCCGCCTTCTCTGCTCTGTGAGATTCAGTTACACGATATGCTCGCATGCCTGGCCATCAATCACACTCATACAGTACACTCTCTCTCTCTCTCTCTCTCTCTCACACACACACACGCACATTCGAGCCTCCACCTTCCTCCAGCTGGCAGTTGATGCTCAGCCCCTTAACATAGTGTGTCAGGTGTTTGTGTGTGTAAGTGTGTAAATATGTAAGTGTGTGTGAACACAGGTCCCAAACCTTCCTCAGGCACTGACATGTCTGTAGTGATCTACCCCTCTCTGTCCGCTCTCCGGTGCATGCTGTGTGCGTGTAAGCCGACGCCATGGACGGCACGCATTCACACGTTACTGTGTACACAGGATCACAGGCGGAGAGACCCGGTTCACGGCGATTATCATCACCCGCCATTAAAAGTTTAATCCTGGACACATCACAGTGGAACATAACCTGAGCTCGATCACCAGTAGTGCAGATTTAGAGCAAAAATGCACTTTTTTTGGCGGAGTGGTGGCTAGCACTGCTACTTCGCACCTCCAGGGTTGGGGTTCAATTCCTGCTTCGGGTCTGTGTGCATGGAGTTTGCATGTTCTCCCCATGTTTGGTGGGTTTCCTCCAGGTACTCCGGTTTCCTCCCACAGTCCAAAGACATGCAGATTAGGTTAATTGGCGTTCTCAAATTGCCCGTAGTTTGTGAATGAACGTATGAATGTGTGTGTGTTCAGGGTGTACCCCGCCTCGATGCCTAAGTCTCCTGGGATAGGCTCCAGACCCCCTGTGACCCTATGTACAGGTAGTAAGGTAGTATAGATGACATTTACCAGCAGGGTTAGTGTTCATTAAAGTGCTTTAAGAAGAAAATGTATTTCACCTAAGGAACACTTACTGGCTGTAACTTAAACCTAACCTGTGCGACTTGATACCTGGACAGAAATGTGATAAGATGTCACATAAAAGAAAGAGAATCTAAAATCCAACAAAAAAATCTTCTGAAATAGCACTTGATCCAGCATCTTACTGTCTTGCAGTTTTATCATCCTACGGTATTTACTTGTGTGTTAACACTTTAATAAGGAGACACAAGATATAAAATCAAGGTATTGATATCATTTAGGTGAAACGCTGTAGTCATACCTGAGGTTGTGATGATGTACTGATGTACTGATTTAATTTCAGTATTAAATATGACCGTGGCTGTTTTTTCTCTTATTTTTTGCAAAAAATTATAATCAGAATTGTCATCAATGCTATTGTCATGCACAACTCAATGAACTGACATTAACACATTGTTTTTGACATACAATTCTATTTTACTTTGAAATTCCACGTTTTTTTTTTTTTTTTTTTTTTGCATTTTTGGTTTGTTCACTCATATATAAAGTTAAGAATGTTTTGTAAAAAAAAAAGTTGCAACTAACTACTGTTTTTATTTCTATACACTATTTGTTTTGAACGGGGGTGCCAAAACTTATGAATACCCACACACCCAGATTATTTATGAAACAGGTCACAAATTACTGTATAAGTCAAAATCATCCGTCGTGTTAAACGGTGCTGACGGGTGATAACGTCTCAACTGCAGCCCAAAGTCGACCTTTTTAATTCTGACCCACGTTTTTGTGCTGCGACGCTCTCGAGCGACGAAGACGCAAGTTAGGCTGAGATCGAGGGGCGGGGTTAGCCTCCGTATGACTTTAATCAGCTGCTTTCATTCATTATAATTCCTACAAATGTTTCGAAAATAAAAAGCGCAGGTCAGATGCAGTACAGGCGGAATGGATCCTGTGAGAACAGGAAAGGTCTGGTTAATGTGATTACGGCGTCCCGACTGTAACCAATAACCACAGACGATAACATCGCCCGGTTCCGAATTGCCATTCAGGCCGAGTCCATGTGAGAGTTACTCACGTGCACATACACACACACACAGGACTGCAGCTCTGCGCTTCACTTTACAGCTAAACAAATCTCGACATACTTTACTTATTTAATTTAATCACGTATTAAAACACAGCTTTAAAAAAATGATGATGTAACAGTAAGATGTTGTTTCTTGTTAACTGTTGAATCAGCAGTAATTAATGAGTGTTTGATGAGTGACTGATTTTCCCAACACTGAATGTTCTTTGTTTGAACGTTTATCTAGTTAACACGCTAAACTAAATTAAACGACTTTTTTAATTCGTTGAATAATGCTGTAGCACTGCGTCCTTGCACCAGCAGGGTCAAGGGTTCAAATCCCGCCTTCGGGTCTGTAGAGTATGTGGGGAGTTTGCATGTTCTCCCTTGTGCTTGGTGGGTTTCCTCAGGGTACTCCGGTATCCTCCCACATTCCAGTGACATGCAGAGTATGCTAATCAGTGTGAGTGTGTGTGTGCTAGTGTGCCCGGTGATGAATCGGCACCCCATACAGGGTGTACCCCGCCTAGTACCCGAGTCAATAGGGTAGTCAATAGTGAGTCTATACTGTAGGTGACACGGTGGGTTAGTGATCAGCACTGTCCTGGGTTGGGGCTCCAATGTGTGGATGGATAGATAGATTGATATTTAAATGTCTTTAGTACTTTCTTAAACGCATTTTCTTAAACGCATTTTTCTAAAAACCAGAAAGCACCAATTATTTTATGATTTTTTTCATGTTTCTGCACTTCACTACCTACTGTATCTATCTATCTATCTATCTATCTATCTATCTATCTATCTATCTATCTATCTATCACTTTTTCACCACTTTTAAAGTGGACCTATTGTGCAAAATTCACTTTTTTGAATGTTAGACATTCAGATTCAGTCTCCAAGGTGTGTGTGTGTGTGTGTAGAAAAATTAGATCCTTTTTTCCATGTTTGTATTGGACCGGGTTTAAACAAGCTGATTAGATTTTCCCCTATTGTGACCTCATATAAGAAGACCTACCATATATATATAAACCTACCAAGACTGCTACAACAGAAAATTAATCAACATCTTCTAACCAGGCGGAATTGAAAATTTAACAGTGATGTAATAATACAACATTTATTAGCTTAGAGTTGAATAGATTCTGTTCTCTATACAGTATGAACACACATTCATATACTGTATGTTAACATTAATAACATGTTGATGCGCAACACATGCTCCAAGACTAGAGGAATCCTGATAGTGTCACACTCGATCATAGTCTGAATTCCACACGGGTGTAATTAGCCCTGCTCTCCAGGTGTCTCTCGCTCGTCAGTCAGGATCCTGCTCAGGAACCGCAGACGTCTTGTCTGCTCGTGTACACACACCAGTGGCGGTCGTCTCCTCGGAGCTTGTTCAGCTGTCCTGTAACACTGCGTGAGGGCATTCCTGGATTAAATGATGCACTTTCAGCTGTCTCTTAAGATTATTACTTGTCGCGATCCAGACAAATATGTAAATGTGTGACGTTCTCCGTGTCCAATTAAAGCATGCAGAAATCTTTTGACGACAGAAAATCACTGCCGTCTGTCTACATCACCAGTCACGCTATGTTTACATGTGCATTTAACCAGAATGTAACTTTTTTGACATGAGCAAAGTGGTTTGTTCGCAGCGAGGGGTTAAATCTGCCAGAAACAGAACAGAAGAGGAAGAAGGAGAATTTTTCCCTCTGCTTTGAGGTTATTTCAATTTCAAGATTCCCATCTTTTCTAATAAATCCTGCCTTCTCCTTATGATTGGTTAAAAGAACTCAGTATCATCTATGATTGGTTAAATGTTTTACTCTGTATGAGATATGAGCCAATCAGCGCTCCTTCTTCAGCCAGAGACCAATTGGATGAAAGTCTAAAGTAAAGAAGGTGTAAAGAGAGAGTTTTTTGTGTTTTACGAAGTTTACTGATCAGGAAAGGAAGCAAAATTTCCCCCCAAAATATCACCCCAAACATGCGGCACAAACAAAGAATATAACATATTCTTATAACATATAAGAGAAACAAGTATTACATGGCTAATATTTAACTATTGTACGGATTATCGGAGTTTTCCACCAGTACTAAAATTAAAATTTAAACGGTCTGGTCGAAAAAATCTTATTTGAGCTGAGGTCAGAATTTCATGTTTGTGTTAGGATTCAGATCTCTGTACATGCAGTTAATGTATGTCTATAAAAAATAAGCAATTTAAAATTTCCATAGCATCTCAATAAAACTGTATATTGATTGCCAATTTTCATTAACTACTGTACAATAAACATTTGGACAGTTTAATCTATGACCTCCTTGTATTTGTACAGTATGTAATACAAACAACAATCTTTAATTAATGGTTGATGAATCTTCATTTGCGCGCTGCTGGGTTGTAGATGAATGTGAAAGCACTCTGGTTGTTCTGTCACACCGGGCTCTCAGTTCAGGTACTTTACACGCCCTCACCTTGGATACTGTATGTTCGCTCTAACGATCTGTTTCGTCTCATAGCTGCGCTTTATTTTACTTTTTTGCTTTACACATTTACGTTATTATCGCCGCGGTTTCAGAACGTATGAGACAAACTGGTTTTAAATTTCCGGCAGGAAGAATAAACATATCTGTTCGCTCATCTTTGAAGGTTTAGTTTTCATAGTCTACTTTTTTTGGTGTAAGTCATGATGTATCGCGTGTTTGTTCTGTGTCTTCCGCATACTCTGTCTATACACGGTAAACTATTGCATTGATTGGCTCTGTTGAGGGACTCATGTAGCCACGCCCACCTCCAAATTTCTGATATAATAATTAGACTAATTTATCAAAAATTCACGATTCACCATTTCTTGGTGACCCTTTAAATCAGATTGAAATTCCTTCCTATCGAGTCAGACTGTTCGAAATGATGCATTTTTATTCCTATTGAACTATTTTTATAATTATTAGTAGAATATTCATTTTCTTTCGAATCAAGAGAGCAGTTTGCATGATGTTGCTTTACATTTATTGCACAGAGCTGGACAGTGATTGGTCAAGATATCACTTGGAACATTGTCTGAAAATTTGACCTCTTGTGGTGAAGCTTTTAAATCCATTCAGCGGACGTACTTCCCCCTGCCTTGAGGCTACTTCCTATATACTTGGCCTAACATTCCTTTATTTTGAACAAACTTCCAGGAAGTCTGATATTTAAAGGATTAACGCATAATGAATACAAACAGCAGGAAATTGAAAACGATGGTTAGATCGCAGTAAGGGAGGTAATGCTAGCTGTTTTTAATCAAACGTTTAGCTTGATGCATTATGGGTAACTACTAATAAGCCACGGTTCACGGATCAACACAGCGTAGAGATTTAAAGGCAGCGTTTTGGAAGAGTGGGCGATTTATTTTTTTTAATGCTTTACGAAAAGAAAAAAAAGAACCAAGCGTAAAACTGTTAACGCTAAGCCATGTCGATTTTAAGGGCTCTGGTTAATCGTGTGGTTTTATCGAAGCTGAGCTGCGGATGTGTTCTGGCAGCCAGACTCGGGTGAGATCATCGTCGACATACTGCCGCTCCGTGTGAGCCAGATTAGCACGGGACGTCGCTCAACTGCAAATCTGGGGAGCTTTCTGACTATTAAGATTAGCAAGCAGGTTAGCTCCTGGATGTGTGTGTGTGTGTGTGTGTGTGATGGGGGGTGAATACTTGTGCACCATTAACAAAAATATTAAAAAGTTTTTGCTTATTAACTCTATTTCAATGTTAAATGTTATCCGTTTTGTGTAAATCAAATGGACAAAAATCTTCCTTTTCAGGTTTTAACACTACGATATGTAGAAAAGTGCGAAAGTGAGTGAAATCCTTCACAAGGAACAATGATAGGACGTTTAATATTATTAATATATATATTTTTAAGTTGAGAAACCCCTGAGAAATGGCTTAAAACATGAATACTTTCTCTCTCAGCTGTAAGTCAGTTTGAATAAGAGCGATTCAGAGTAAATAAATGTGAAGTCTGGCTGTAGTTAACCGTCTGGCCAAATATTTGTCAGGATAAGTTCTATTAATTTAGATGAAAAGGGACAAGTTATTTCCAAAACTGCTTTAAAGCGCACTGAGTAAGCAAGATCAGTTTTTTTTATATTATTTCAAAAACGGCATTAACCACGTTTCCCTGTTTCCCTCTTTGACTCTTTGAATATTCAGAAACTTTATCATATGGCTTTTGGTTTGAAAACCTCAAATTCTTAACACATGGTTAAACTTTTACTCTTTCAAATGTTTTTCTTTTATTGAGTTTGAAGAGAAATTTGTACGCACACACACACACACACACACACACACACCAAACCTAAATCCAACCCTAACCTTAATCTCTGTAACCGAATGGAAACGATTAAGACTTTTTCCTTTTTAATAAACGCTGCAGAATTTATTTGCTCCCTAACAAGATATAAAAACATGCAATTTATTTTTCCTTATAATCTTTTTTGATATTTGTATTTCCTTTTTCCTTTGCTGCTATCCCAATCTGTAGCTTGATGGATTACATTACATGAGTTGATAAACCTTTGTAATTTCTTCCTTTTTTAATTGACCAGTAAATTGTTAGCGTAAGTGAATTTCACACAGAAGCAAATACAGAACAAGAAATCTCATGACGTAATGGTATTTTCGTCCTTAAATGTACAGCGGCACCTCGGCATATGAACTTAATCCTCCCTGGAGGAATTTTTCCCTCCGAAATAATGTAAATGCCCATAATCCACCAGTCCCCGAAAAATATTAACAACATTACCAATTTCCAAAACTATAATCAAAACATTTGAAAGATATATGTAAATGAAGTAATATATATAAGTATATATTAATATATTATACAGTATATATATATTATTTTATATATATATATAAACACATTTTTCGGAGATACTGAATTTTGGGTTTTGATTAGCTGTAAGTCATCAAAAATTTTATTTTACAAGAAACAAACACTTAAGATATGAGTCTGTGTGTACTGAATCTATATAATATATGAGTTTCACTTTTTGAACTGATTTACTTAAATAAATAAACTTTTGATGATATTCTAATTTATTGAAATGCAATACATGTATAAAAAAACCTTCCTTTCTAACATTCTTGAGACCCGTCATGTTTCCACTGACGCAAAAAAGTTTTGAACTTAGCCGGCGTTCGGTTGGGCAGGGTTTGTTTGCTCAAATGTCGGAAATACTTTGTATGCCGAGGCAGATTGCTTGCAAAATTTCAGTTTTTAAGGCAAAAATTCGTGTGGTGGGGCGTCCGTACGCCGAGGTACCACTGTAACTCGAGATTACTTAATGAGAATGGTGCGATAAAACAAAAAACATCCACTACATGGTGAATCTGTTTTTAATCTAACAAGTGAGATGTGACAGCCAGAGTGATGAGAAGCAACCATGGTGAGAAGAAAAGCATCTCATGACATGAAACACACACATCGTTCTACAACAGCAGAAGACTTCATCAGGTTCTCCTCCTGATTTGTTAAACTCTTAGGTTTAACGTATTCAACAGCAGAACATTTTCTCATTCATGCATTCAGTTCTCTAATCATGCGATCACACACACATACACACTTCCTTCATCTTGTAGTACGGCGCCCTTTTATTTCGGTGTATTATATTTCGCGGACTGTAACTACAAAGCTAGTAGGTTCATTCTTCCCAAACATGTGCGTGCGTACACATGAGGTCATGCCGATTTAAAATTCTAGATGCAGATGATTCTGGCACGAATCCTGGTTCTGCTCTGCTTTGCTGCATGTGTCTAATCACCAGCAATAATGAACACTTCCGATCTAAAAAAAGTAACGACAAATACAGACTTATGATGATATTTGCATTGCCCACACACACACACACACACACACAAACATCTAGTCACCTACTCTAGGTGCACACCCACACGCTTCACCGTTCCACTGCACGGGTACGATAACTCTAACTAAAGCAGGTCCTGGAGATCTTTATCGCGAGCGGTTCCTCTCCCCAATGGGCTAAAACAACACTGAACAATCTGCGTCCCATTGAGGGCTGCATGTTGTGGGCCGATGCTGCTCGAACCCGACGAGGGGGTTTAATGCAAAGCAGAGAGAAGCAGAGCAGGGACACACACACACTTATACATACTGATACACACTGATAGCCACTCAAGTTCTCATTTATATTCTCATTTATTCGTGCATCAGACGCTTTGATTTGATCTCGTGTCTGAATTTGTTCCCTGTTTACTACACTAGATCAGAGCGCTTTTGTATTTGTAGTGTCCTAACTGTCGGGGGGACAAAATCACCTTTTTAGATGCATGGTGAATTAAGTTAATAGGAATTATGGAGCTTTGAGCTACAAGGCTGCTGATTTGTAGTCTCAATCGTGACTCCATCTAACATTCATTTTGGACCCCCCTTGACTTGATCTTGACTGATCTTAAAATTCTGTTTCGACTCGGTCTTGGCTAGTTCTGGTTGTCTGCAATAACTTGCTTATGCACACTTTCTTTATGAAGCACTGTTAGAGTTAACATTATTCCAGTTCTTCAAACTCAAAGTAAATATGTAAATATCTATTATTCTACACACACACAACGCATTCCTTATCATGGCTCAAAATCCACACACCCCGCATTTAACCTTCCTGTATTATTTTAACTCACACAGTTTATCATCTCTCTATTTTCCCAGAAGCACATATTGCCTGAAAACGTCTTATTTTCCAGAAATAAATAAAATCATACATAAGTCATAAAGTGTTCCACATCAACAACAAAAAAATCGTTCAGAACCCATAAACCTTTTCCCAACCCCCATTATCAATATTCAATATTATCGGCTTGGTCACGTGACTATCAAAAATACTATCAGTGACTTATTGGAAGAAACTGCATATATGAGTCAATCTATAAAATCTGCCCCTTTTTTGTGCCAGTGGCAAAAAATTTTTTTAAAAAGCACTGAGAGCAAAGGAGATGTGGAAGCCTGCCTCCTGTTAAAGGTAAATTTGAGGAATAAATTTGCACGGTCACATTTCCGGTCTGCCTCCAGTCCCTGAACACAAAGTGAACAAACTTTGCCATCAAATTATGGTGGGATAATAAAGCACAGGTTGATGAAATGCCTCAGAGAAATGACTTTCTGAAGAAAAAAGGTAGCAAAATGTATTACAAATGGTAGCACATGACCTGACTTCCTTTAGCACTTTTGTACATACAAGGCTTTCAGAAATATTTATAAAAAGGTAGAATTTGTTAACCCTGAGACAACAAAACTGCACTGGTCCGATTAGCACCTTCATCACGCTTAGAAGCCGATGAACACTAACTTGTTTATTGTCTAACTTGTTTATTGAGTAGATGAAGATCTGAAGCCCAAAATTGAAGCTGACCTGACACAACTCCAACACCAGAAGTGGCTCCATCATTAGACCTGCTTCCTCTAACAGACATGCCTCCACCACTGGAAACCGCGAAAGTGCCTCCACCACCAGACACAGCACCAATATCAAAAGCTTCTCCACCACCAGACACCACTCCATTACCAGACACACCACTACCACCAGACAGACACCTCTTCACCACCAGGCACACCTCCATCACTAGATACACCACTACCACCAGACATACTATTACCACCAGGCACTCCTCCACAACCAGACACCACTTGATCACCAGATACACCTCTACTAACAGACACCACTCCATCACCAGACACACCACTACCACCAACCAGTCACCTCTCCACCACCAGACACACCTCCATCACTAGACACATCACTACCACCAGACACTTCTCCAACACCAGACACTCCTTCACCACCATACACACCATTACCACCATGCACTCCTCCACCACCAGACACCATTCCATCACCAGATACATCTCCATCACCAGACACATTCCTACTAACAGACACCACTCCATCACCAGACACACCACTACCACCAGACAGTCACCTCTCCACCACCAGACACTTCTCCATTACCAGGCACTCCTTCACCACCAGACACACCATTACCACCAGGCACCCCTCCACAACCAGACACCACTCCATCACCAGATACACCTGCATCAGCAGACACACCTCTACTACCAGACACCACTACATCACTTTGTAGGCCTCCATCACCAGATAGACCTCCATCACCAGACACACCTTCCATCACCAGACACTACTCCCCCACCAGACACTCCTCCATCACAACACATACTTCCACCACCAGATACACCTGCATCAGCAGACACACCTCTACTAATACACCTCTACTAACAGACACCATTCCATTCCATGACACACTCCACCACTAGACACTCCTCCACCAACCAATGTACACAGACATACCAGCCATGTCCCCCAACTCTCTAATGCCTTTCTCATGTTTTGTAAAGAGCTCTTTGATTTTCATTTTTGCCCTGTTCACACCACAAAATGTCAAAACACGATCAATAAAGAAGGAGAAAAACGGTACAAATCTGGATTTCGTTTTCCCTTTAGCGAGTCCTAGCACATGAGTCAGCACATTTCACAGCGGTTCTGTTCATATCTGCTAAATATTGTTAATATTTTGTACACTTTCAGACGATGATACTGATACGTCTTGACGTCTTGACTTCATGCTTTACAACTTTGCCAGTGAAGGAATAGAAATCAAAAACAGATTGCCAGGATGGCTTTAGATGAATTATGCAAAATTATTAGGAAAATAATGCAGTTTCTAATTAACCAAGGGGTCCGTTACCATCAAGTGAAAAACAAAACACACTTTACTTCCTTCATGTCTTTAGAAACTGATTTTATGAAAAAAACAAAATGTAGGAATTCAGAGAAAGTGGATTTCAAACAAAATTCACACACAAATTTAGCACAAAATCCGGGGAGTGAAAACGTATGCCTGGAAATCTAGTTAGCCTAATAGGTGTTAGCAAACTTAACAAGTTAGTAGATAGTGCCGGCAACAAAGCATAGGTCTTCACGATTCAAAATATATATGTGCTTTTATGGAAATCTTGCAGGTGTGTGTTAACGGGGAGGCTTCAGACATCATTGGGTTTTTGGATTTGTCAGGTACTGTAGAACAACAAGATCATTACATTTATAACGTGTGAATGTTACCACTACCTGGATATGGGAATGACGTTGCAAAATGTAGAACTTTCAAAATGAGCATATTATTAGGTTTTTGTCAAAAACAAGCATAAAAACACTAGTTAATGTGTGTGTGCTATGTCTGCGTCTGCTCAGTCATGTTTGTATGTTGTTGTTGGCCATCGGCTGCTCCCGGCAAGAGGTCGCCACAGCGCCACAGACTACTGCACAATCCCGAGACCTGTATATGTTAAATTATTTAAAAACAGCTAAACAAATAATGGCTAAAATGCTCTGAGCTTTAACGGCTACGGGCATGAACACGAACCAAGCCGATGTATGTAGTGCAGCATGTGGTGGGATTCTGAAACTCAGACTAAAACTTCAAATCCTGAAATCTATTGTTTAATTTCACGAGGTACAGACTGGATAGTTTAGACAGCGTTAAACAAACTGACCCCGAGAGCGGAAGGCCTCTAATCCACCCGTCTGCTTATCTGAATCATAACACCAGCTTTCTAACACTTGTGTGTGTGTGTGTGTGTGTTTAGGTCCTCACTTTCGACGGCGCGGTCCTACAAAGAGACAGAAGTGAATCACGATGACATCATCAAACAACCTGTGCAGGCAGATTTACGATGTTTTTATAATCAGTCGCTGGCAGATATATAACGAGTCCTGCATTAGATATATAATGTTAGAACATTACGGATTGTTTAACGCGTGAGTAAACACAACCGGAGCTTTCTCTGTTCGTAAGTATAACGGTTATGTTCAGTGGAGTAACGTCGCGATCGTCTTCAAACCGCTCGTCTTCACGGCAAGTTTTTCATATAACATCACAACCCGAAGTGTGTTATTCCTTGCATGTCAAGTAATAATTCAATTAAAAAGGTCAGAATTATTTAATACAATGTGTTACATATGAGTTGACGCTGTATTATCGTCTCGTCATGTGAAACGCATCAGATTTTGTGTACGTGAAACATCTGTGAGCATCTGTGTTTCTGTCTCAGAGGTCTGACAAATGTGAACAAAATGCAAACACATAAAAAAAAAAAAAAAAAAAGTCAGACTCCGAGGTATTATTTAGAGTCCAGTTCATCTAAATAAACAGACTACAAACAACGAGAACTTTCCCACACGGCTGCTGGTCTAAACCATCAACAGGACACTTTCGTTTGTTTCTACAATAGCGCAGGAGAAGCTCAACGGAGACACGCAAACACAAAGAAAGTCACGGAAAACGACAGACGTTCCCCAGGTCAACTTTCCGTATCTGATATCGAGTACAGACCGTTAGCACGCGCTAGCAAAGGCAGGAAAGGTGCCTCGAGGAATAAAGAAGACAACGCGTTCCGAGATAAAGCAGCGCTCGTCTTCCGCCTGAAAACCCTCTAAGTATCACTCTTGGAAGCTCTGAGTCATGTGGAGTGGATGTTTAACGTCCAGCTGAAGAGCAACGCGTTGCCACTTATTTATATAATCTGCATCTTGGAACGATTTGTATAAGAATGTCTGTAAACACATGACGTAAATTTGGCTGTAAAATTATTAGCTCTTGCAAACCTTTTTGGCAAGAATAAAGGGTCAAAGGGCAAGAGACAGACCTTACAGAGGTCATTCTGGATTTTGGGAGCAGGGCAACTGTCTCTCATGCCTAATTTAATCAATTTACCTCAAATTTCATATTTTAAAATTTCATATAAAAAAATACATTTATTTCTGCAGGACGAAATTCAAGGACGAGTTCTCAGCTGTAATGATATTTTGCAATTTTACAAATTGGTTTTAAAGAGAATCTATAATCCATCAGAGACACAGCAATGTTTTTTAATTATTGGCAAGAACAAAAAAAGTTTGTGTAACTCGTGGATGTTTTATAGCAGTGAAGAAATAAGAAAATTCTAAACAACGGAAGGGATTTTGTTGAAAAGGAAACATTCTATAAACAAGCTAAAAGCTCAATACAACATGCATGTCTTTCTCAGAAATTCCCTAGAGTTCTATATAACTTAGAACTAAGGTTCTGTGGAGCATCAATGTCACAGCAGACGTTCTGTAGATTCTTACTGCAGGTCTATAGAGCTTAATAGAAAAGGCATGAATTCTAATGCATACATTTATATATTCTGTTGTACTGTAAAGTCTATAGAGTTCTATAAACCTCAGTAAAATTCAATAGTGGACGCATCTCAAAGGAAGCATTCTATAGAGCCCTATTGAAAGGAATTAAGTAAAGTTCTATTGGACATGAATTCTTTAGGTTATTTATAGTCCTGTTGTACATTTTTAGAGTTCTAAAGTTCTACAGAACATGCATATCCACATAGACATTTTTGTAGAGTCCTACTGCAGGTCTATATTTTTAGAACAGGCACCTTAAAGCAGAATTTCTATAGAGTACTTTTGCAGGTCTATGGAATTCTACATGTATACAACTGAGTAAAAATTCTACATAACATGCATTTCAAAGCAAAAGTTCTATATAGTCCTGTTGCATGTCTATGAAGTGCTATAGAACTTACTAAAAATTCTATAGCGGATGCATCTTGAATCAGAAGTTCTATAGAGGCCTGTTTCAGGTAATGTATGGCTCTACATAGTGTAACGTGCATCTTACTCCAGACATTTTGTAGAATCATATTGCAGGTTTATAAAGTTCTACTGAACTACAGTAGGTAAAAATTACCCAGAAGATGCATCTCAAACCAAACGTTCTATAGAACCTTCTAGAGTTCAATTTATATATATTAATATATAGTACCTTCAATTTATAGAGTTCTATAGAATTGGGTAAAAATTCTACAGGGCATGAATTCTAAAACGTAAGGTTTTATATAGTCCTATTGTAAGTTTTTAGAGTTCTTTAGAACTGAGTAATAAGGCTGTAAAGCATGCATCTCAAACCAAATATTTAATACGAGTACTACTGCTGGTCTATAAAGTTCTACAGGAATGAATAGAATTTATACAGAACATGCACATCGAGGTAGAAGTTCTATGGAGTCCTTTTTCAGATCTATGGAGTTCTATAAAACTGAGTAAAAATTATATAAGACCAGAATTCTAAAGCTTAAAGTTCTATATAGTCCTGTTGTACATCTATGGAATCCTATAGAACTATTAATATTATATAGAACATGCACTTTGAAGTTCTATAGAGTCTTGATGTACAGGCAGGTCTATAGAGGTCTATAGGACTGAATACAAAGTCTATAGAGGATGGATCTCGAGGAAAAAGTTCTATAGAGGCGTGTTGTTTGTCTATGGAGTGCTATAGAACAGAGTAAAAATTCTATAAAACATTCATCTCGAATCAAAAAATTTATAGAATCATATTGCAGGTTTATAAGTTCCTCTAAACTAAGTAAAAAATTACATAGAAGATGCATCTCAAAGGGAAAATTCTATAAAGTCCTGTTGCAGGCCTTTATCACTCTATAGAAATGACTAAAATTATATAGAACATGCATCCTGAAGCAAAAGGTTCTACAGAGTCATGTTGTAAGTCTATAGAGTTTTATAGAACAAAGTAAAAATTCTACTGAACATGCATCTCAAAGCAAAACGTTCTACAGGGTACTAAAATTCTACAGAACGTGCATTTCATGGCAAAACTGAAACTGCATAGAGTTTTATAGTAATTCTATAGATCATTTAAGAGAAATTATACATACAAGAACTGGTCTGGATATAAAAAGCCTGAATGCTTCATATGCGAGTTTGAAATAAACACCGAATTGACTCTAAGAAATCATCAGGACTAAACACATTTCGGATGTTTAGGTTTTGGTAAATTAATCTGTATTTAGCATCAAATGCTAACATCCACAGAGACCACTTCACTGAGCAACATCAACACCGCATCCCGAAGTCCATTTAAAGTCAGAATAAGTGAAACCCGTAGGACACGGGACAGCTCTCCAGGTGCGCAGCTTCTTCAGAAGTTCTTCAGAAGACACGCCGCATGCCTGACAGAGAGCAAGATAAATCCCTCTTGAAGTTCAGCATCTGGACGATGATCTAGTGAGAGGAGTAAACACGGAGTAATCGTGACTGGAACACGCAGATGCACAGCTGTGCAACATCACATCAGCAGCCGTACAGTATATGCACATGGGATTGTAGTTAAGAGACAAAAGATAGACGAGTATTAGGATTCTGAATCTCATTAAGTGAGTAATCACGCCGTAAAGGACGGTCTCGACGTTTTTCTTAAGAAGTTAATGTTTGAATGTAATTACGAGAGTCGTTATTGTGGATCGTAGCGATTGAATGTGACATTTCTGACTAAATCTAAACCTGTGTGTGTGAGAGAGAGAGATTAGAAATCTGGTTAGGGATGTGGATCAAATTATCCAGCTTATCCAGTAATCCTGACTCGCACAAGGAAGCAGCAGGAGTGAAGGACGGCTCTAGAGGTGCAGACAAGCGAGTGTTAATTCTAGGATTTAGAGCTCAACCTGTCGCTTCTATCAGGCTGAACCTGGAGACGGAAACGCTGACTTTACATGCGACACATGCTTTAGGCACGGCTGTGGAGATCTATATCTCCATTCATTCAGACATTCGTTCATCCCTTGTAAGCACTTTATCCTGGTCTGGAGGAGTCAGGAGTCAAAGAGGCAAAGAGGGAATCTACGCTAGGAGCAATTTAAGCACACAGAAAAATCCGCCTAGTGTCTTTAGTTTCCCTCAATATGTTTAACTGTTTCTTATAAAAGCAGTTGAGTTACTGCTTATTGGATCAGGCTTAAACATACCTGTTCCTGATTCAGGAAATAACAACTGTCATGCACTCACGCAAATAAGAAATGAGTAGCGCATGCTATAGATGAAGTACAAAATGAAATAGCCATGCTTGATTTTAAACAGGTATACCAAATTAATTTTTTTTTTACAATTTACAGTTGCTGAACCTACTTGCCTTTCGAGAAACTACAAATAAAACCTACGTCATGATATGAATTCCATCCATCCATACTTCCATCCATCTAGACCTATGTAGTCCAACTAGGGACCATAGAGGCCAATTATGACCATTGTATTTGTATCGTAATCTGCATGTTTTTGGACTGTGGGAGGAAACCGTAGTACCCGGAGGAAACCCACCAAGCCTGGGGAGAACATGCAAACTCCATGGACACAAACTTCATGGGACCGAACACAGACCCTTGAGGTGCAAGGCGATAGTAATAACCACTACGCTACCGTGCCGCAATGATATGTATTGTAACTCCTCAGTCCTTGGTCATTTAGTAAGTACACTTCCTCCTCCCTCATGCTGACTGGGACGACCTCACACCTTAAGCCTGTCTCTCGACCCTGCCTTCAACAGCATTAACTAAACCACCATCGACTCACAATCAAACCCTTTCACACTTTTCACCAGGACACACTCCTCCTGTGAACAAGGCGGCCTTTGACCTCATTAGTTACCAAGCTAACCCCGAAACAGTTTACCCACAGGGCAGAGGAACGACGAGGGGAACAAAATCCACAGGTCCGGATCCACGAGTGGATGCAGGGACAGGAAATGAACATCCATGGACAATAGAGAGGGATTTCAGGCCAGTCAGGAAGCCTGCAGGGAGTAAGTTTTGGGCTTCTGGTGTAGTGTGTGAGTTCACACAGCTTGTGTCACATAGCTTAGGTTCACACTGGGAATGTCTCGTGTTTTTGATGTGTGCTATATTGGGGATTAAAATCTTAATGCGAGCCTGGAAGTGGAGAAAAAAAGCTATGTTTTTTTGTGTTTTTGTAGTTTCAGCTCAACGAGAAGTTTGAATTGATATCGAACCAGACGGTCACATGATCCTTTTCCTGCACAATCATTAATAAAGCTGTTTGACTTCTAACTGGTTGCCAAATAACTACTTCATAACCGGAAATTAACTTATAAAGACTTTAGCTAAATAGGTTACTTTTCCTACTGTGTATTACCACACATAATCCTAGGGTGAAACTTTAAACTTTACGTTTCATACATTGGAGGACCTGAAACCAGTCTCCAAAAATCACACAAAACTGGCTGGACAGAATTAACGAAACTTTGGCAGTCCTTTGGCAAGGTGTTTGCCTGAAGTTAAACCTGGACCATGATGAAATCAAAATGTTGAGTAGAACTGAAGTTATGAGCAGATTACAAAACGTAAGATATGAGCTCATGCGTTAAACTGTGGGCGTGTCTTAAACCCGTCGATGGACAAAATTTGATGAAACTTTTGCATTACTTCTGCCTGAAGTTTAAGTTGAGTAAAAGTGATGTTATGATCAGTTATGTGCCGGGTTTAATAATCTACTTTAAATTAATCTACTAATGCTCTACTTGCACCAACAGATATTCAATTTGAAAGCTACTTATAATTTTTACAGCTTAACAGGGCCGAATTGGTATAAGTGAATTTTAAAGACAAAAGTTAATCTTTATGCGATCTACTTTTTTGAGACAGACAGACATGTACAGTATGTGGGCTTCAGTCTGAAATAATATTATCACTGTTTACGTTAAAGCTGATCAGCTTATTTTTAGCTTCAACTTTTAAACTCTTTTCCCGTCATCGACATGTACTTACAGTACGCTAGTTTGTTGATGATGGTGTAGAGCGCCCACCTGCTACAGATGCTCTTTTAAAATATCAACCTTCCTGAGAACCTATTCCACTAAATCACAGACACACACACCAACAGATGCTAAGCATGCTCTGCTTGCATGCAGATGTGCAATTATGGTGAATGACTGATGAAGTGAAACTAAAGGGACAGTGGAAGAAGCCTCAAAGAAACAGGAACCATCTGCTACCCTTTGCGAGCCTCATCACGGAAATAAGGATCTCTAAGAGGACTTATTACAAGAACCCTCAAAGTGTCCAAACAAGTCGTAAATATGATCTATCCCCAGGGTTCTTACGGTTCTGACTCTTAGTGTGCAATCCAATGTGGCTTTTGCAATAAAAAAATAAAAAGCAAGCGGTACAGAGGGCCTGGTGAGTTATAAATAAAAAAGCATCCCATCATCTGAATGCAATATTCATGGTGTAGGGTTGGATTACTTCCCTACACGGTCTAGGGGCGAGATCAAACTTTTGTTAAATGACAGTAAACATAACGCATCACGTCAGGCAGCTCTGCCCTACAGTCTCGGCCCGTCAGAAGGAATTCACGTGCATCCAGAAGAACGAGGCCGAAGCCTTGACCGTTCACTGTCACGGTCATGACTGCTGGCGAAACATCGGTTCTCGTTTTAACCCAGATTTAGCATTGCTCTGACGGAAACACGTGTTTTCAGGTCTTTCTTTTAAAGAATCTCCAAAAGCGTTCGCATAAAAGGTATTATTCCTGAACTCTGGCGTTCTCTCCGTCCATAATCGTTTAAACAAACCTCACGATCATTACTATAGACACGCACTAAACGTAGCACGGGGTCATTTCCTTAAGTGTAGCTCAGTTCTCTGAATTAACTTCAACACACACACATCAGGTCCGCCTCAAATCCGAGTCGTTTTTCACTTTAAATTGGAGGTAATAATCGCACAATTTGACACACAGGGTTCAGGCTTTAAGCAGCGCCGAGCTCGAGTCCAGGATCTAGATTTCTGCCATGATAAAACGTCAGATCACATGCGGTTCTTATCGAGACATACACACTCTCAAACACATTCACTCATTAGTAGGTAACGAATGGAACCGCGCCTGCGTCAGTGCCGTGTGATATTCAGAGGCAAATGTCAGACTCCTTATCCTTATCACACGAGTATCTCACATGGTCCCCACAATACACCGTGTTTCAGACACCATGAACAGCAGACTGTTTCTCCATGAGGCCGTGACTCACTTCATGTAATAAGCTCTGACCGGAGACTGGTTCAGTTTGGTGCTCACACCTGACAACAGCTGAGGAACGCTTTTGAAGGCAAATGTGTTAATTTGAGTACATTACAGAACACTACACTCCTTTATGGAGCACAGCACTAAAATATGGGATGTAATACTGCTTCATGGAAAACTACACTACTTTATGGAACGCTACACTACATAATGGAACACACTACACCACTTTATGGAACGCTACACTACTTTATGGAACGCTACACTACATAATGGAACACTACACTACTTTATGGAACACTACACCACTTTATGGAACGCTACACTACTTTATGGAACGTTACACTATTTTATATAATGCTACACTACATAATGGAACACTACACTACTTTATGGAACACTACACTACATAATGGAATACTACACTACTTTATGGAACACTACACTACTTTATGGAACACTACACTACATAATGGAACACTACACTACTTTATGGAACACTACACTACTTTATGGAACACTACACTACATAATGGAACACTACACTACTTTATGGAACACTACACTACTTTATGGAACACTACACTACATAATGGAACACTACACTACTTTATGG
>JAQMYI010000002.1:4517853-4529207 GCA_030014275.1 Clariallabes melas | reverse complement strand
CACACACACACACTAATTATTTACACCTGTCTACCAGTCTTTGTACTAAAGTAAGCCAAGGACATGACAGAAAGCACAAGAGGTATAGACACATGGAATGGACCTTAAAATTACCCATCAGTCACGTTTGATCTGTTGGAAAAGACATGTAACATAGATCAAGGACATAGAGATAGACAAGCGATATAGGCATGTAGAAAAGACATAATGTTTTGCTAAAGTAAGAAATGATCAGAGTGAACCTAGCCGCTTCAAGTGAACTTACATTTATTACAATTAAAGAAATGTCACAGATGTTGTAGCCTGAAACATGCTGTAAGATGTTTACTTTCAGTGTAGTATGTACTTGCATGACATTTTATTTGCTACTAGACAACGGTTCAGGACGTTACTATTTTCTATACAGTTTTATGTGAGCAAAAGAAAGCGTGAACAGCATTCGAAAAAAATTATGCATCTAAGGCAGTTAAATACTCTAAATACCAAAGGCAGTGGGCTACTGATCAGAAGGTCCCAGGTTCAAATCCCAGCACTTGTCAGCATAGCAGCAAATTGAGCAAGGCCCTTTACCCTAAATTACTCAGATGTAAAAAAAAAAATTATAATAAAATAAATAAAAATTTAAAAATTGATAAAATGTTAGTAATTCTGGATAAGGGCGTCTCCCAAATGCTCAAATGTAAATGTCCAGGACACTGTCTTTTTTGCCGATTTTGGAGCTCTACTGCTTAAAGTGGCGTCTTGGGATCTGTTCACTTTGTTTCAGTTAAATGTATTAATTCAAAAGATTCCAACTGCCTTTTAACAACTAAACAGAAGAAGAACAACATCAGTCAATAGTTATTTTTAGCCTCGACGGCCAGCTGTTCTGGGACACTTCTTGCAAGAACAGTATTGTGTCGAGTGCATTTGTTAAACCCATGAAGCTCAATGATGAAACTGTCTCACATGAAGACCTTCCCAGGAAGACAAGACCAAAACCGACCTCTGCTGCAGAGGAGAAGTTCATTTAGAGTCGCCAGTAGATTATTGAGTAAAGTTGAGTAGAGTAAAGTAGATTATTGGAGATTTTGGACGTCATCAGCATTGTTTTACATTGTCGAAAAAAAACAAAAATCAGGAAAGACCTTGGAATTTTAAGGGGTGTCCAAACTTTATTCCTTGAAGAATTAATTGAATTCAGTACCGTGAAATGAATCATCATGACTTTAAGCTACTGTTACACCACTATCTTCAAAATCTTGTCTAAAGACTTTACTTCATGTAGTGTGAAAGTAAAATGTCTGGTTAGCCTATCAGTTTCTTCCTTCCCAACTACACGAAATAACTTCATTATCATATACCGCTTGCCCGCTCCTGAGTCTCCGTGACTTAGTTGTGACAGTGTAACCATGCCAAAAACGAGCGTGAAACATCTTTATAGTTGACATTTGACCTCAGGTTTTAGACACACATACCTTTCCGGCAGTCACTCAACTACAAAGCAAACAGTGTCTAAAAGATATGCTGGAGCGGTTGTGGTTAACTCTGTCAGCTGAAAACCAAATCAGATAGAAGATATATGATATAATATAATATTATAATATACTAATTTATAAATAGTCTCAGCACAATCGCCATGCACCTCCAGGATTGGGGTGTCGCTTCAGGTCTGTCCTGCATGTTCTCTCCATGCTTGTGGGTTTCATTTTTCTCCCACAGTCCATAGAGACGCAGTGTAGGGTAACTGGCGTTTCCAAA
The DNA here is from genome assembly GCA_030014275.1 of Clariallabes melas. Lineage (NCBI taxonomy): Eukaryota > Metazoa > Chordata > Actinopteri > Siluriformes > Clariidae > Clariallabes > Clariallabes melas. The sequence goes on along the minus strand of JAQMYI010000002.1, from coordinate 4,527,467 downwards.
TCGCCCATAGTGTATGACTGGTGTGTAAGTGTGTGTAGCTATGAGTTGTAAAAGAAATGTGTCTGGTATTGAGATAATGTTCGTCCGAAACACAACATCGCAAATACAACCTCAAAAACAACTGAATTTCAACCTTTATCTGGAACATTTATGGCGATTAACATCCACGGTTCATAAGTTTCATTAAGTTTCTTATAGCGTTTATAATTCTGATCAGATGGATGCAACAGCTTCATGCTTCACAGATGCAACAGCGGATTAGTCTAGTGTACATCTCAGATGTTAGGGTTTTTACCCTATTGGTTGCTTCCCAACTTGATATTTCACTTAGTTGCTGTTGTCCAGTATTTTTCTAGCGCTCGTTGTTATAAACGTGCATTTACTAGCATCAACATCATGTGAGTTAGTGTGTTCGGGGCATGTGTTCATCGTTAAACCATCACCATGTAGTCAACGAAACTATTCAAAGCAACTTACTATCAATGATATTCAACATCCATAACGCTGGCAAATGTTTTATAACAATAATTTAAAAAAGGACCATGTTGTTTTAAGCATTAAAAACTTTTCGATCAGCACTTTCAGAAAGCTAATCTAAAAAAATCTAATCAGAAAGCCACTCTTTTTGTCAGCCGCCAATCATCTGTCTTGATGTATGGAAATCCTCAAGCTTGAATACCACATATATTTATCGCTCTATGACTTTCTGCTTCTTTTCATCCGAGCTAGTCGGTTCTGTCACGTTCCTCTCCCAGCCTGCACCTCTGCATCTCCTAACAGAACATCTGGAACGGTGCAGCTGAAACAGGGCCCCCTTGGCAAGAAACATGTCCAAACAGTGCTAATAAGAACCAGTTGCATCATTTAGCCGCGTGCTGATGAGCGAGAGCTGTTTTCGGGCCACTCAAAGCCGAAGCACTGGGGACTGGAGATAGACTTCATTCACAGCACTCGGTGTGCTTTCTGTACACCGCTGTCTGCTCCTGTAGTGATCTGTCATCGCAACATGCACAAAACATTTACGACAGTGCTTAGAAAAGCAACATTATAATGCAGGTATTTGCTTGGTTGGGAAATATTGAACAGTGTTGCTGGGAATGGGAATGGTTAAGATAAAATAAAGAACAATGGCAAAAAGGAAGGGTAAAAATAAATGTGTTAACAGAAAGACACTTAACGCTTGCAATGTTCTCACATCAAAGTGATCAGTCACTGATCACCACTGTTTGCAAACAACCAATCACTGGTCACCATCATTCCTAATGACAATCACTGGTTACCATAATCCTCAGTGACAATCACTGGTCACCATCATCCCCAACAACAAAGCGCTGGTCACCATCATTCCCAATAACAATCACTGGTCAGTATCATTACCAATGACAATCACTGGTCACCATCATCACCAGTGACAGTCACTGGTCACCATCATTCCTAATGACAATAACTGGTTACCATTAGACCCAACAGCCTATCACTGGTCTCCATCTTTTAGAACATCCAATCAATGGTCACCATCATCCAAAACATCCAATCACTGGTCACCATCATCCCCAACATCCAATCACTGGTCACCATCACTTCCAACAACTAATCATTGGTTACCATCTTTTCTAACATCCAATCACTGGTCACCATAATTCCCAATGACAATCGCTGGTCACCATCATCCCCAACATCCAATTGCTGGTCACCATCTCTTCCAACAACCTATCATTGGTCACCATCTTTTCCAATAACCAATCATGGTCATCATTATTCCTAATGAAAATCACTGGTCACTATCCTTTCCAATGACAGTTGCTGGTCACCATCATTACCAGTAACATTCCCTGGTCACCATCTTTTCCAACATGTAATCGCGAATCCCCATCGATGCCAATATCCAATTACTGATCACAATTGTTCCCCCAAACCATTAATTTATCCCTGATCACTATTATTGATTAGTATACAGTACATATTAAATATGAGCCCCATTTTTCCCAAAATCCATCCACTGATCCTTATTGCACCCAACAACCAATCACTGATCACCAATTTTTCCATCATCTGATCAAATTCAATAATCCATAATCACTATAATTGACAAGCATTTTTGCTGAGAAATTTGAGATAGATTGAGATATTTGCAAACACTAATATATGCTGCCCTGTGATTGGTCCCTAAGTGTCACATGATCCCAGAGGGCTTGATTTAAAGTGATCCTTGAATGGCAGTCCATAGATAACAAAACCTGCATGTTCTTCTGTAAAAGGAAATACATTAATTACAATGTTATATAAAAAAATATATTTCTATATTTGCTGGTGCAGATCCATTAAACCTGAGCGAATAAAGTAAATGGATTAAAGGTGCACATTTCCTGATTTAGGACTCAGCATTGTAGTGTAGATGACAAAATTTAAACAGCAGTCACGGTTTAAAAATGTAGACGTGTTCTTGGTATACTTAAATAATATCATTGTGCCAACCTTTTGTTTTAAGGGCTTATTAGATAATTTATCCAGGAATTAGCGATTATGAAATGATGTATTTTTGGCCTCTCTTTCCTTTTCTGTCTCTTTCTAGTTCTGTCTATTTCATGCACACATGTTATGGCTTTCGGTCCAGCTGTGAGGTCATGTGTTAGAGGGCTTGCTGATGAATGATGTCCATCTGTCCTCACTCTCTGATAACATGGGTCAGCCCCTCCCTTCCAGCACGAAAAAAAAGAAAGCGTAAAGCCGAAATTGGTTAAGAAGTGATGGGTGTCACCGTATGCACGAGTTAACCGAGATTCTGTCTTTGAGCAGGTTACTGTGTCTGGATATGTTACGGTTAGCATCAGGGCGAGGGAGCTAAAGGCTAAAGCTCAGACGGCGTACATGTGTGCGCACGTCATTTCGATGCATCGAGCTGTCAGTCATGAGTGAACACTGCTGAGCGGGGAAGGAGGACAAGGACAAGACAGCGCAAACGGAAACAGACACATAATGTTACACATGACATAAAACGAGTCTTAAGGCCTCATTCAAACACTGTTATCAGTTTTTTTTTTTTTTTTAATAAATGAAAGTTTCTGTTGTATTGAAATCATGTGAAGCCTGCGCTGTTTACTTTCTGCACAGCCATGAGACAGATTCGCCTGCCTACGAGGCAATAAATCCGGGATAATCATTCGCATCACACGCACCGCACATTTTCCCCTTCGCCCTTTCCCTTTTGAGGTGAGAGTGTTTACACCGCAGCATCTGGCTGCCTCGGACGCTGTACACAAAGCAGCGCGCTCGTGAGTCATGCCGAATTAAGTTTAGCCATGAGTTTCCTGATTGGGGTTTTCTCATACACGCGGCGGCAATCCCTCTCTGAACACCGAGAGGAAGAAAACACTCCCCAGTCCAAACACGGCACACAGACACAAACATCAGCTCTCTGGAGATGCAGCAGCGGAGACGATGGCCGAGAGCCAGATCTCTTTACAGCATCGAGCTCCCGTTCACACGCAGGGTCGAGAAACGAGGGTGACGCAAGGGAGAAAACACACGGTGGCCTGCGGTGATAGGAAAATAATCAACGACAAGTATAGGTGCGATAACGCAAAGTGCCTGTTATCACCCTGGAGCTATTTCATTCCTCGATTACTTTTTAAAAGTTTATTAATTAAAAAATAGCACGTCATGCTTTTAAAATTAAAATTTACAGTATAATGTTTAATATAATTGGATTAAAAGTAAGCCGCATTATTTGCTTAAAATCTTATTTAATGTAAAGTCATTCTCTCACCATCCTATCTCTTTATTTACTTTTTTTTAAGTTAAAAAAAAATGCAGCTTATGTTCCTGAGAATGTCTGAGAAAAATGTAAACTGTCCTGATCACTTTAAACTTTTTTTCACTTTTCACTCTTATCTCGGAAATTGCGACACTGACACTGGAGACTCCCTTCAAATTACTCTATATCACTGTATCAATAATTTGACCCTAACCCTAACACTTTTTAATATCTGTTCATGTGAAAATAATAAAATGACAAGCACATTACACATATACAGTATATACATATATAGCCATGCTCCTACTTTATTCGAGGAAAATGTAAACTATCCTTGACACTCCTCCTAAATATTCTTAAATTACCGTATCACCGTAGCAATGACTTGACCCTAACCCTAACCTTACCACTGTGTAGTGCACTAAACACTAGATACAGTATACAGCATGATAAATCATTTCGACAGTTTCTTGTCATGGTAGATCAGTGATTAGTTGTGACAAATTTTATTTTATTGGATTCCATGAGATACTAAAGCTAGCCACGCCCCCTATCCGTGCCCTAACCCTCAAACCTTAACCCTTAAAACTCAGAGCATTTTTATCATTTTTTATTATAAAAATGGTCACCATTTTATGACTCTCCATCTTCCTCCTGATGACATTCCAGAAGTTTTCTGGAGTAAACTGCTGTGATTTTTCTTTCATTTTAACCAACTATATAAATGGGCAAAAAATGAGTCGTTTTGGCAAAAGCAAAAAAAAAAAAAAAACACAGATACATATGACCCTGTATTTTTATAGTTCTTTACAATTGTTTCAATAACAAAAAAATAATAATGACGATATGAGCATTTTGTAAGTTTAACATTTTTGTGACGTCATGCCCATATTCTGATTAATGATAACACGGCCTCCGAGTGGCGCAGTAGTAAAGTGCTTGCCCGATCATCCGGAGATCGCTGGTTCGATTCCCAGGTGATGCTGTAACCTCTCGCAGACGGAGGTCATGAGAGAGCTGATTGGACGAGCAGAATAGTGGATATTCATGGCATCTGTTAGCTCAGGCGGACAGAAAGTGGGGTGGAGAGTAGAGATGTGAGAACACTCTCCAGCCCAAACATGACACACAGACATAAACATCCTGTGTGGTAGGAGCGAAATAATTTGCTGAATCATGATACTTACAGAATCACAATACAAATCAAATCGTCATGCGGGTTTTTCGCGATAATATCGTATCATGTGGCCCCTGGTGATTCCCATCCCTAGCGGATAGCGCTTTCTTCTGAGCGTGTGAAGCTTCCACTATCGGTGCACGAGCAGCAGTTTGGAAGACTGGCAGCGGAAACATGTGACAGCCTTCGCCCTTCCTGGTTAGTATGTGTTGGTTAATAGGGGAAAAAAGCCATTACTACAATTCGAGTGCAATAGATGTTTAAAAATCAGCTTCTCAGAAACCTGGATCTCCAGCTAGATCCTTAACGACGTGACCAAGAGGTGACGAGTGGAACTCTGAGCTGGAGAAAGGAAGGAACCCGTCTTCTTCTAAGGTGACACCGGATGACTCGTGAACCTTCAGCTTTTATATAATTAGTTTCTACGTTACCGTGCTGAAAACGAGGAAACTATAGACAGATGGATTTAATGCACATGAAACAAAAGTTCATATAAAGATAAAACTGGGTTAATTGAGTTAAAGGCTGGGATTTCCAGTAAACAGACTGCCACAGTTTTCGTCCCAGGAATTCCTCAGCCGCTTGGGATCACTGGCTGCTGGAACTAATGGCTGTTCTAGGACGGAGATATGCATCTGCTGCTCGCCTGCCTGCCTGCCACACGCACACGCCACCAACCAATCACACACACACACACACACACATATATATATGAATATATACATACTGTACACATACACACTCACTCACACACTTGAGGTTAATGGAGCGTGATTGGTTCAATCTGTAAAATCTTAAGCAAATCCTCCTGTGGAGTGAAGAAAGCTGTTCGTGTTCGTGTTCGTTTTAATGCCGGGCGTGGCGGAGTTTAAAAAACGTCAGGATGAATTGAGAATTTGTAAACTGGATAAAAATAGAAGAGGAGGGGAAAATGTCGGGGACGTCCAGAGAGCTGTGAAGGACCGTACAAAAAAAAAAAAAAAAAAAAAAGCAATTTCCCAAGAACAATCTGTCGTTTTTAGAGAGTTCCAGTAATTACTTTAGCTGGAAACGTGGTGAATTATCCAATCAAATTCAAATCAACACGCAGGGGAACGTTTTAATGGAGAAATAATAACCACTCCTGGCTTCTGAAAGGCCAAGACACACCCGAGATTGCAAGAACAAGCGCAGACTAACCCTAACCGTAACTACAGTAGCAGTCAAAAGCTTGGACACAAGTTTAGATTTATTTTCTGTATTGTAGAACAATACTGGATTTGTGTCAAGACTATGAAATAACACACATGGCATTAAGTAATTAAGTAACAACGAAAACAGTCAGCTGTTATTTTAAGACAAGAACAGTATTGTGTGTCGAGTGTGTTTGTGAAACCCATCAAGCTCCATGATGATGAAACTGTCTCTAATGAAGACCTTCCCAGGAAATCAAGACCAAAACTGACCTCTGCTGCAGAGGAGACGTTCATTTAGAGTCACCAGCCTCAGAAATCACCAATTAACAACCAGCACCTCCGATTAGCTGTTAAAAAATCAAAGATATTGAATATTTTGGATGCCTTCAGAATTGTTGAGCAAGAAATAAAACCAGGAAAGATCATGGAATTAGACGGGGTGTACAAACTTTTGACTGGTAGTGTATAAATGGATAAAAAAAAAACTCTTTAATAAAATATATAACATAATATTATTAAAATCTAGGGTCCGGCTTCGTGTGCATGCATGTTCTCCCCGTGCTTGCTGGGTTTCCTCCAGGTTCTCCGGTTTCCTCCCACAGTCCAAAGACATGCAGATGCGTTCCCAAATTGCCTGTAGTGTGTGTGTGTGTGTGTGTGTGTGCCCTGCGATGGATTGGCGCCATGTACAGGGTAAGTTCTACAGATGATGAAACTAGAACAATAATTTTTCTCTTAAAGGAAACTGATTGAAAAAAATTAAGTGAACACTCGGTCCCGGTTTGACTTGAACGCCCCAGGACTAAGCGGTACACTTCCTTAAATCGAAAAATAATCAATAAAGGAGTGGTGTTTCGCGGCATGATTACCCTGACACCACCCTGAAGTTGATTATTTTCTGATAATTGAATGCTCCAAAGTGTTCTAGTCCACTTATATCTTATATTATATCTTATTATGTAACAGATTTTTATTTTATTAAAGAGTATTGTTTGATAATACTGCTACAGAGTATATTAAGTTACTAAAACAGTGTATTCTGCAGCTGAATATTAAATTGAGCTCCAATCGAAAAAACAAAAAGTGAGCAAACCCGGATGATCCTAAAAGCAACGAGAAACGTAGAGACGCCGTAACGCGGAATTATATATATAATATATATCTCTTGGCTTCGGGTTTTAGCTACACGCTTGCATGATTAGTATAAAACTGTCATCTTCGCACCATGATACTGCCAGAGTTTACATAAAATCAGTCACAGCAGCGCGTCTCATAATAACCCACTCCGACTCTCAGAGCCCTGCTGCGTCTGCAGATCGCTTTCAGCTGCTCTACGCTTCTGTTTCTGCTTTCTCGCTGTCAGGATCAGAACGACTACTGTCTACGAGCGACTGTAAATCACTGTAAAGTCGAGCGCGGAAGTTTGTGCACGCTCCGGGCAAAAATGTAAGTGTGCAACAAAAAAACTAAATTGTGGAATAAAAAAAGTGGATACACACCAATGGCTAAAACGTCTAGACAGGCAGAAGCTAAGGATAAAGAGAACTGAAAAGCAATAAAACATATATGTCGTGTAAGCATGCTTCAGGATTCAACCTTGCAAAGGACAACATGTTCTGGAATCCAGAGTAATGATTTCAGATGATCATGTTTTGTTCATGCATTGCATCTGAAAAGAATAAAAAAGAATCCTGATGCATGAATGATTCATGTTTCATTGGGACGTCCATAATCGTCGATGTGGTTGGATTCCTGCTTATATTTAGCACATACAAACATGCAGCACGTTTCTGAAGCATTTCTGCACGCAAAGTGACCTGAAAATATCCTGCTGATGAAGTACGCGCTCAGAAAACAGCCTGAAGACGGAACGGAGACCGTCCCCAGCGAGTCCAGCAGGGGTCTTACCTACCACATCATTAGCTCCCTAATGAGCCCCCTCCCTTAACGCTTCCTGAAGTCTCTGCTCCAGGGGGCACTGGAGAACTGCAGCGCTCTCCAGCTGTGCATGGATGTGTGTGTGCGTGTATACATGTGTGTCCGTGTCCAGAAGTGTTGCGAGTTCAAGGTTTTATGGGCTGGTACGTCCTGTCCTGACGCAACTTTACTCGAGGAATTGTTTCCCCAAGGCTGACGCTGCCCGTCACCCAACACCCCTGGACTAGTGTGATTTTAATTCTGGAGATGCGAGTAAGGATGCATCTGGTGGGCTCGTTTACACGAGATGCCCCGCAAGACCTCACATTTCAACATTTCCTCAAACTTCAGTCAATAAGATGCAGCGGTGTGCTCATTTCCCGTGCTAATACAGCGCCAGCTGTGGATGTTTAAACAGTCCCTTCTGAGATGAATCATTAGCGACGTAGGTCAAGGTCAGAGCGGGATCGTGACCGTGAATAACTTACATCACCGCTCTAGACCTGCTTTCACCTTTCACTTTATGTCACGTTACAGTATATCATGAGCCACTTCAGGTGGAAACGTGGAAGAAAAAGCTAACAAAGCTGCTCACGCTCAGGAAAACACTCCATCCTATGATTCTCGTTAACCCCCCCCTGACCACAAATGGGACCCTGCAGCCAAGAGCTGATTGCGGTACTTTAGAGATACAGGAATGTGTAACGTGACCTTGGGAAACAGAGATGGCTGAAGGCTTCCAGGAGAACGTCAATGAGCTCTGATCTCAGACAGAGGGTTCGTTTATAGCCTTCGAGAGACGGATTCGGAGTGACAGCGATAACACTTGCTGGTAATCGAGTAGTGCCGCGTAGATCAGAGCTACATACTGACAGCGCGGCCAGATTTCGTTTTTAAGGAGTCTGTGTAGCATAGCGTGTTAGCGTGTTAGCATGTGCTCGCTGTCATGGTTTAGTAAATCATTTCGAAAGTGTTTTACAATTCGCAAACAATATCATGCGCGATAAATCAACATCTGTGCGCATCCTGTGCGTCAGTCGAGCCAGAGGCCAAAGGGGAAAGCAGGCTATGCACGAACACACACACACACACACACACACACACACACAAATGTTTTATTTATTTATTTATTTTTCTTTCTAGGAAGCTTATTAGTGCTATAGGACGTGCACAGCGGGTATTCAGAAAGTCATAGGAGCTGTTCAGTGGAATTTCACTTCAGTCAACATCTGCACTCATCTGGAACGAGTCAAAGTCAGATTGAGAGTGTGTCACTCATACTCTCATTGTATTTACATTTTTAATATAATACTGTACAAAAGTCTTGACCCTCCCACCTCATTTCTTCATTTCTTTGAAAAACAGTTCTCCAGGCTTCATGAAGGACTTTTTCGACTCTCATAATTGTCTATTGTCTTTTTTTCAGTCCAGTCTCTCTACATGACCCGTTTCAGATTTATTGTTTTTGATTTCCAGATTTTCACCATAATTTAGTCGTTTTCAACAGTCGTTACTCCAATTCCTCCCCGTCACTAGGGGGCTCCCACATTAAGGCTACTACTACCACTCAGCCGGGAGGGCCGAAGACTAT
>JAQMYI010000002.1:4486975-4500765 GCA_030014275.1 Clariallabes melas | reverse complement strand
TATATATATATATATATTTTTTTTTTTTTTTTTTTTTTTTTTTTTTTTTACTATAATAATTAATAAGTAAATAAACTAATAAATAAATTGTTGTCCTGTTCTTCTGTAAAAAAGAATGCACAGGTTTCCAAAGTCTCCAGAATTTGTCTGATTTATGTCTGATTTCATAAGTAATTCCTCCAAAGGGTAAACATGCAGACACCTGAGATATCCACATGGTAACCATGGCAACCTAAGGGAATCGAGCAACTCAAAAACAAAAAATACATAATTTTTCCCAGAAATAAAAGAATTAATAATAGAGATTTAGTGCCCACATCAAAAACATTTCCAGTAGCATCGTTCAGCAAATAAAATAAAAGGGACCGTGTGGACCGTTTAGCATCTGTCCCCGGGATCAAAGAATGAACTCCGTTCCAGAACAGCGGAATGCGATCACAGGAAATGCTCTTACTTTCAATTATCTGATTTCTTCCGTGAAGTTGACAGTTCAGCACGATCCTTTCAGGTTTTAATAATATGTTAAACAGTTCTTAACCCAGTTCCAGTCACTTCAGCCATGTCTTTAGTTGTTGTTATTGGTTTAATAAGGGATATTCTACAACTGTAATTTCATTTTTTTTATATGCGGCCAAGCATTGTATTAGCCTCCGTACAACCTCGGTACAAAATTATCACTTAAACGCGTACATTTTTAAGTGGACAAAGTAAAAAAGATCAATTCTCTTGCTATTTTATGTCAAGTAACATCTATGCCTTGATTTCTGTTGTTGTTTTTTGTTGGGTGGCCCAAATTTTTGGAAATCTGAGGTGTAATAATTTGCCAATGTTGGTAGTTGCGATATTTTGAACAAATTCCAGTGAATCACAACTAGGATGCGAACTTTATACACGAAACATGTCGTGAACCTCATTTTTTTTACCTGCTACACATCCATTATAGAAACAGCGAAAGCAGAAAGATGGCAAATTCTATCACAAGCTAACGGCTAATTAGGACCGCCATGTTTTTTCAGAGAAAGGAAAATAAACTGTTAGCAGGTCACATGCCACCTGCATCGCTGCACCCTTTGGATATATTATCACTGTTATCTTTAGCTAAATGTAAATAAATGACGATTTACAAAAGCCATCACTGGACAAAAGCGTGGTGTTAGAGCTTATAGCGATTCTTACGACTCTGTAAACTCTACAGAGAAAACAGTTTGCCTCAACCGCTAGATTACAACCATGTGCTGATAGCTACGCTAACTTCAACGCAACAGGAACACGAGCGTCAACCTGTCTCCTGTCAGTCCAAGCTGATGGTATAGACCATTTCTCCTTCTGGGAAACATAAACGTGATCCATTACACCACGATATGAGCAAAATAAACAGAAGAAAAGTGTTTCCATGTGAGAAAGTTAAACTGACAGGAAAAGAGTCGTTCATCAGGACACAAACAAGAAGGTGTACAGCGATCTAGGTGATGTTAGCTGGCTAGCTTAAGCTTTATAACAATAAAATACACTGAGGTAGCGAATTAAAAAAAACATTTGAAACTAGCTGAAGTACAGTACGTGTCATTGACGGGAAAAGATTAAAAGGTTAAATCTAAAAATGAGCTGATCAGCTTTAATGTAATCGGTGATATTATTATTTCAGGTTGAAGCCCACGTACATGTCTGTCTGCCTGTTTTTTTTTCAGTTGTAACTTTTTAATACAAAGAAATCACATTCTGTAAGGTTGAGTATCTTACGCCTTGTTTACACTAAGTTGTCCTTCTTTCGTTGTCAGACAAATACACTCCCTGTTCGGTAATCGGAGAGAGAATCACAGATGAGAAATGGAAAAAGTAGATGAGATAAAGATGAAGTTTTGTCTTAAAACGACTCCAGTGTGTTAAAATTCACTTATACCACTTCAGCGCTGTTATTTCAGACAAAGTGAAAATATGAACTAATCCCAGTAAAAATATTCAGTTTCTCTTTTCTAATTAATATCTATTGGTGCAGGTGTTTGTTTACACTGAGCAAGTATATTTAGTAGTTTATTTTAAAGTAGATTTTAAATCCGGCACATAACTGTTCATAACATCACTTTTACTCAACATTTTGATTTCACTTATGGTGCAGATTAACCTTCAGGCAGAAATCTAAGTACTGCAGACGTTATATTAAATTCTGTCCAGACGGTTCTGCGTGATGATGTGATGTAATCTGGTTGGACAGACATATAGACATATGGACATATAGCGACTATTTATTTTTCTGAGACTGTTTTCGGGTCCTTCGATGTATGAGAAAACCCTTATTTTATTTATATAGATGTGTGCATTCAGCTTCAGCAGGTGAAAATTAATTGTGACACCTATTTGCAATAAACAATGCAAATTATTTAAACGATTAAGGAATTCATTAGAAGGTTCTTTGATCTGATGTTTATTTTGTTAAAAGGGGATTTTTCTTTGATATCACTGGCAACCTAATGAGCTCCTCAATCCAGTACATCAATGCCTGATCAGTGACACTGCATCTGTTGTGGAGACAAAAATACTCTATCTCTCTCTCTCTCTCTCTCTCCACTGTATGGTTCTGAGGTGCGACTCACACCACTACACACAAATATACACTCACGTAGGCACTACACACACACACACACACACACACACACACACGCGCACACACACACTCATTTATCACCTATAAACAGAAGTTGCTGTTCGCTGTCCTTCTTTAACCTCCAACTCTGTGCATAGCAGTGCTGTGCATAAGTTTTTGCCCCTCCTGTACCTTTTCTGTACTTTTCTGTAGTGAAGGATTTTAACTCAGTTTATACACCATAATATTGACATAATGAGTATGCATGATTATTTGAAAATTGAGAAAAGTAAAAGTCATAATGCATAGGTATTCGCACCCTCCCACCACCTACTTGCTGTAAAACACCTAAAGGAGCTCTGTTGCAGCCAGTTCTCAACAGAAGTCAGATAATTAGTTTCTCAACACAACCATTTCTCAACACAACCATCTCAATATAAATGCACTGTTTGTGAGAGACCATACCAACAGACATAAACAACATCATGATGTTTCAGGAGCCAGGACAAAGTCCTGGAAAGATATCAATCAGGGTTTCTCAAAGTGCGTCACTAAATCAATTATTTATTATTTTTTTTAAATGCTTATAATATTGCACAACTAACGCCTCGCCCTGAAGGGATGAGTCACAGAAGCATTAATCCTCCAAACACCTTCACAATTTGATGATTTTTTTCCCCGCTCATCTTAGGAACATGGCTCTTTTGTTTAGATTCATGAACTATAATCCAACTTAATTTCCCTGAAAAAAAATGGAGGAAAAAAATCTAGAGGGTTAAATACTTACGCAAGCCGTTGTTCCACACAGAAATCAAAGAACAGAACATTGCTGATTATGTGAATTCCATGCTAAGAGATGTAAACTATGTCTGCTTAAAGTAAATCTCTCGAACCTCAGCTATCATTCCAGATTCACATTAAAAGAGAAAGCTCTAGCAGTGAAACGTGCTGCTGGTAATCTCTCGTCATAGCACTTGTTCCGGCACGTCCCGGGATTATAATCACTAAACTGTCTTCATCAAAGTCAGATCAAAAAAACGTCCATATCACTCAGTAAGCCCAGGGGGGGGTAATTTAACCCCAACCTGCACCTATAAACCTGCACAACTGTAACTCCGTCATGTTACACAGCCATGATTAGAGCAAACTTAAAGCAAGCAGATCAGACTGAGAGCTCAGCGACAGATGGACCTGGAGTGGACGTACCTGGAGGACAGACGCACTCGTGGTTCACTTCTCTCGTCCTGCGCAGTTTGGGCATCAGCTCGCTCAGCGTCTGACAGAGAAGCACACGACTGATTTATTACACATATACACATAAACACGGGTAAAAAGCATGTTGTCACATAAGCAAAATACAATTTTGTGTTGGAATGAGTAAAGAAAAAGAATGTAATCTCAGAAATGACTCCAGCTTTGAGATAAATACATAATAATTTACATCATACTAACAGACTAACTCTTTATAATTAAACAATCAATGACTTCAATGCAAAATTTCATTTCAGCAAGTGGAAATATTTTGACTATAGTCATATTTATTTAGTATTACTTTCCATAAGATCATATTATATCATATATATGATTATTAAAACAATTTCTAGTCGTTTCTTATTAATTTCAAGCTTGACAAAAACTTGATTCTTGAGCTTAAATTTTAAGCCTTTAGTTCCTGAAAATACAATTATTTATACCAGTGGAATAAAACAGTTTAGATTTTTTTTTTTACTATTTTAAAAAGAAAAAAAAAGTCTAGCAAAGTTTTTTTTATCCAATCTGACCTGTTGTAATCTTATAATAGAAAATACCAGATGTTGTGTAAAAATATTCAAGACATTTTAGGTTACAATGTTGGATTTAAAGATCATTAAAAAGAGGAACTGTACTCAAAACTAGATTAAAAACTCCTGGGGTCTTTAACTGACACCTACATTATTTTATTTGTTTATTTATTTATTTTCTCTTGCTCTGATAAATAAAATGTCTATCTATCTACGCATCTATCTATCTATCTATCTGTTTGACTTCTACATATTCTATCTGTCTGTCAGTTATTATAATAATAATCATTTTTGAGAAAAAAAAATTAATTATTAACCACTTTACCACTATAATTTGACTTTTCTTTTATTTGTTTGTTTGTTTGTTTATTGACTAACTATACTCCTTGTTATAAGTCATTGTCAGATGTGATTTGCACTATAATATCTATCTATCAATCAATCAATCAGTCTGTCTATCTATCTATCTATTCTGTATCTCTCTGTGTCTATCTATTTATTTAGTTGTAAATGCTGACTCATCACAAAACCTTTAATCTTTAAAAAAAACTTTTTTTCACTGTATTTTTTGACTGGAAAATATTTTCCTTATAAGAAGGACAGCGTATGTAGATCGTGTAAATAATGACTGCATTAATATTAAAAAAAAAGGTAAATAATGGAGGTAACAATATCCAAGAGTAAGAGTTGTAGACTGCTCGCTCAGATCTCTTGTGCACTTACACTCGAACATGTTTTATCCTGTTTAATCCTCACTGGGGGAGATCCAGGACTCGGATGAAATACATCAGAGTTATCATAGTAAATTAATACGGTGTGTGTGTGTGTGTGTGTGTGTGTGTGTTTGTGGGGGTGTTTTTTTTTTCAGTCATCTAGCTCTTCAAAATTATAACACAGCTTGACAGAGGCTTCGGTAAAAACAGTATTTTAAATAAGTGAGCATGTAAATTGCTGGGTGATGACTGACAGCCACCGAAAAACAGAAATTAAATAAAACTGTAATATACTTTAAAGCAGAATATAGAGTATTAAAACTTGACTCATAATATCAAGGAATGGGAGAAAACACCTGAAACTGAAAACATGGGGATTATTAAAAAAAAAAAATGTAATTAAAATTATCTTTATTATTAGCAGTAGTATTTTTAGATGTGTATAGAAATTAATTAAAACTATTTAAATAACTAGACCTGGCAGATAGATAGATAGATAGATAGATAGATAGATAGATAGATAGATAGATAGATAGATAGATATTGATATAAATCTCTGTACAGGTCATGTCGTGTAAAAATCTTGCTACACACATGAAGAAATGACTGAAGTGATGGATTGAGATGGGATTAAAATCTCTAAAAAAAAAAAAAAAAAGGTTTATTATTATTGTTGTTGTTGTTGTTGTTGTTACAAATCGAGCAAAAGTTTTTCCACCTTCTCTGGGGAACCCTGTTTTATACCTTAATTGAATAATGAAACAATTAAGAGTGAATGCTGAGAGGTGTGTGTGAGTTGTGTGTGAGGTCTGAGAGTTGATCTTGTGAGGTGTGTGTGAGGTGTGTGTGAGGTCTGAGAGTCGGGCTGTGTCTCACCTCCTGCACCAGACTCCGCACGGTCTCCCGCAGGGTCTCGCGCAGCTCCCCGGTCCCCGGGCCCGCGCCGCTCATGCGCTCGAGCGCGAGCACCCTGCTCTCCATCTCGCGCGCTCTAATCACCGTGAGGCAGCACGTGGCCAGAGTCGCGAGCAGCAGCGCGAGACACACGGCGGCGGCGCCGGCGGTGAGAGAGGGCCAGCGGCGCGCGCGGACAGACCCGTGTCCCGGTGATGCTTTCCTCCTCTCCTCCTCCTCCTCCTGCTGCTGCTCCCGGTGTGCGTCCATGCTGAACCCGAGTCCCACTGCGTCTCTCCACGATCAAAGCTCTGATGCTGCTGTTGTTTTTGTTTATTATTATTATTATGATGATGATGATGATGATGATGCAGCACGAGCGCGAGGAACGTGTCGCCAACTCTTCTGCAGCTCACTGATGACTCTCGCGTGCAGAGCGCGCGTGCGTGAGCGCGTTTCTGTGTGTGTGTGTGTGTGTGTGTTTGCTGTGGACCGTGAAACGAGGGAAGAATTAAAAAGCTCCGAGCTCCTTTACAACCAGCTGGCAACTAACTGCCTGTGTGTGTGTGTGTGTGGGAGAGAGAGAGAGAGAGAGAGAGAGCGCGCGCATATACTATTATACTAAATAGGATGTCAAAAAAGTCCGCCGCCTATTGGTTGCCATAGTTACCCGAGGGCGCGAACTAATTAGAGCACGCTTTCACTTGGATTCCTTTAAATGTGGTGTCATGTGACTTGGTGATTAAAAAAAAAAAGAGTTTCCTTAGAAGTCAGTGACGTCATGCAGTTGGAAATTTAAGTTATTAAAATAATAAATGTAAAACTAAGGTAAGTGTAAGTGCAGCGTCAGTTTCCACTCAAACGATTATTTTCTACAACAATGTCTTGTCTTGTAATGTTTTATTCCACTTATACCACAAATTATTTGCCAATTATTAATGGTTTTTGATTATTTATTATCTATTTATAGTTAAATTCAAATAGGTATTTGTCTACAACTTTACCCAAAATAAAACGCAATACTGTATAATCTATTAAAGGGCTGAATGTTTAAACGATTTAAATATTTTAGTTAAAACTAATTTGTATACCATGACAAATCCAATCAAATCAGTGTTATAAAATATTTTTCAAACATGCCATTGAAAAAAAAAGGCGTCCTTAATCACGTGATTAGGGTGTTTAATGATTATGTAAGGAGTCTCCAGTGTCAGGGCTTTGTATCACTTTTCTGACAAGAACGTTTTAGGGCCGCCAAGGTGTTTTATTAAACCATAAGGTTTATGTTTTTCACAACATGCTGAACTTTTTTCTTATTTTCTTAATTATTCTCCTTATCTTAAAGATAAAAAGCGTGAGCAATAGCAGGAATTAACTTTTCTTAAGCGCGTTCCACAACATAAAAGATGTATTCAGCTTATTGAATTTTTAAAAGAAGACTGTTACCTGTATAGCAAATATATTAAAACAAAGAATTTCTGCTATGGCTTACACTTTTTCTATCTTCAAGATAAGGCTAAAAACAAGAAAAGGTTTGTTGTTACAGGAAAAACAAAGAATAAACCAGAAAACAAACCTTGTCTACCCTGAAGAGTTCTTCCCGGTCAAAACCGATATACGACATTGGAGACTCGTTACATAAACACCATTTATTATTAGCTTATTATTATTATTATTAGATTATATAGCAGTTTGATCATACAACTTAATACTAGCATCTGAGCAGCAGTTACAATTAACTATTAAATAAGGACCATCTTGTAGATGTTTACCAGATCTAATCTATTTGTAGACATTTAATCTACTTCTATTTAATTGTTATAATAATCAGATCAAGTAAACCATTCTGATATCATTTTCAGTTAATGGATCGATTCACGTCCTCTGCTGCCACCTAGTGTTTAAATGTGGAACTACAGCACGACACAACAACGAACAAACCCAAACTGCTCCATGGACTTTTATTGAAACAGATTAAGCCACAAAAAACGTACAGTACAGTCATTTTCACACACCAAATTAATTCATAAAGCTACACGTTATTTTCCTCAATCAGTTGACTAAGATTTACACAACAGACCCTTAATCTTCAGCTCTCCCTTACTTGATTGCATAAAATACAAGATAATTTACAGACCATATAAATTACACATTAGGAAAAAACAAAATATTCAAGACTGGTGGGACTGATACAGTCATCTAAAATGCAACCTCTCACTGAGAGTAACAACACCCAAAAAAAAAAAAAACCTCTATAGCTTTTTTTTTTTTTCACTTGTGGCCTTTTCTAAGATCATCAAAGAATGGATGTTTAACAGCGGCATCCAGAGTGATGCGCTTGGTCACGTCATAGTCCAACATCTTCTCGATCAGATCGAACAGCTGCTCGTGGGCCAAACTTTTTGAGGTCATACAGTCCTGTTGGAGAAGGTGGGAAGAAAAGGGGGAAAGGAAAATTATCATTAAGTTGCTTCACTTGTAAAAAAAGATTATAAATAAAGACAACACTTAAGTTTAATAGATTAATGTATAAATACTGTAATGCATTATATAATGTTCTAAAACCACAAAAGAGAAAGAATACAATAAAAAAAAAAAAAAAAAAAAAAAAAATTATATATATATATATATATATATATATATAGCCCAGGTAAGAGTGCCTTCTGGCTGTATAAAAAGTGAAGCACATGTAAACACTCGAGACACTCACTCTGAGAGGTTTGCAATGCTTCCGAACGTATCGTCCTGACGACGAGTGGACATCCCAGTCTAGCTTGTCACGGTGGACATATCTCCGTTTCCTGCAGGAACACAACAAAAACGTTTTTAAAAAATGGCATACTTCATGCTCGTATGCAAGTAACGAGTGCTGCTATTACAGGGTAAACCCTTGCCTTGTTTTCTGGAGCATCTGTGTTGGTATGGGGCCTAAGACTCTTTCCATCATGGCTAGATGTTCTTTACTGTCATGGGTCTGAAATGAGCACAAGACATACATAGATATATTTAAAAAACATAGTATAAGGATCTGGGGAGTCACCGGACATTCTTATGAATCTGTATTGCATTTAGTTTTATTATTAGCAGTGCTCACCTGGAAGAGTGTTGATCCAAGATAATATTCAATAAGAATGCAACCCACACTCCACACATCACAAGCATGGTCCCAACCCAGCTCTGTACAAAACCATAAAAATAAAAACACAAATTAGCTCTGATGCATCACCACAGATGTGCATGTGCACAGAAAGCTGTATTCAGATTTACCCAGAATGACTTCGGGTGCGCGGTAATGGCGCGTCGATACCACTGTGGTGTGATGCTCGTGCTCGTACGTGGCGTTCCCAAAATCGACCACTTTCACATCTGGGTTCTTCACCGTTCTCTCATCTCTCTTCTGTAAAACAACATCGAGAGGAACTTTAATTTCTTGAATTATCACAGGGAGAGTGCTGAGGAATAATTCCTGCTAAATTCACTGCTCACCATTTTAGAGTTGTATTCGAGGCGGTAAGCTGAATTAACAAACAAGATGTTCTCTGGCTTCAGGTCTGTGTGTGTCAGCTTGTTTTTGTGCATGACTGAAGTGAGGGGAAAAAAAAACATCCAAATGAGACTTACATAAAACACTAAACACTTATCACTCATCAGATGTTGTTAGACTACTCACACTTGACTGCTTTGATGGTCTGGTAGGCCATGTGCCTAATCTGGTCGACTGGAAAGGGCTGGAAGTTGTTTTCTTTAAGGAAGTCAAACGTGCTCAATCCTAACAGTTCAAACACTATGCACACATGGCCATGGTGGTCGAACCAGTCAAGCATTCGCACACAACAGCTGTAAGAGAAAAGGAGGAAACAACAGTCAGAAAACTGCATGTTTGTAATATCCGTCTGCCTCTATTAGAGTCACTGTCGTCACCACACCTGGTTAGAAATGAGTGCGCTGTCGAGCTGCGCTGTTTCTAGTTACGAGTTCAACTTTACGCAGGTCTATTTACTAACCGGTTTTACTTTCCACTGTTTTTAAAACCAAATATTTCTCATCTAGGGATCAGCTTCAAGTTGCCAAATCTAGACTGAAGACTCGGGTAATGGCTTCTCAGTAGCAACCCGTAAACTCTGGAATGAGCCGCCCCTGTACATCAGGCAGAGGCCTCTAGTCTTACTATTTTTAAATCTCACTTCAAGATCTTTTTATACATTTTGGCATTTAACACAGCGTTAGGACATACTCTTTTGCCTCTTTTTATTTATTGTTTTACTTGCTTATTTTATGCAATGAGGGTAGATTTATTGCTGTGCGTTTTAATTTCATTTTATTGTCTGTATGTCTGCAGCTATTTTTAAATTCTACAGCACTTTGGTCAACTGCGTTGTGTTAAATGTGCTTTAAAAATAAACTGGACTTTAAAACTATAAAGACAAATAATATAAACAAGTCAGATTTATATATATAAAAAAGAGGATAAATTATGAATGATGCGGGAACTTTTAGTGTGAACTTTCTAAAGTATAAACATGATTTTCCTGTTTGTCCTGAACTGCAGCCGAAGCCATGTGGTTCCTGCTAATGTGTGTGTATGTAATCACTGCACTTGGATGGAAGAGGAAACATTTTTTTTAAGGGTCTTTGTAACCGCTAAGGGCATTATCACAACCTGTGATGATTTAAAACACTGCCCCTCCCTCCCTTATTGACAAACAAAATAAGAAAATCAAATTTTAAAAAATCTAATTAAGTCTTTCTGCGCATTTACTTCCAAATTAAATTTATACAGGAAACTCGATGTCAAAACAGCATCAAAATCACCCTTCAAGCCTGGCAGTGTGTTACTCACTATTTTCTGTCACTGTCGAGTGTGTTCATATGTTCCAGCACTTCGACTTCAGACATGGCTGCATCTCGATAACGTTCAATGTTTTTGATGATCTTCACTGCGACACGAGCACGACTGCAAACAGACAGAAAACAAGGTCAGGCAGCGTAATTGCAAAAAATCACTGTAAACATGATAATGAATTAACTTTATTATAGAATGAGTGTAGGAAATATTTCTTACTTTTTCTGATCAATGCATTCGACTACTTTCCCAAAAGCACCCTCTCCTAGCGTGCACACGATCTCATCTAGGGTGTAAAGACAAGACAGTTAGACGCACTGAACCTCCAGTGTAACGTCACTCTGACATAACTGATCCATCTAAGAAATAAGCTGTAAATAGTATTAATAATAATAAATCACTCAGAAGAAAAATTGAATACATGAATACAATACAAGGCAGAGCTAGGCTAATACTGCTGATAAAGCAGAAGAAAATATAGTATACATCTACATGACTGCTTCCCTTCTGTAGTGCTGATATAATCATGCCCCGAAAAGAAAAAGAAAAAAACATTTATCCTAAAGCACTACAAGTGACATTATATTTCATTTGTGAGACAAAACAGATACAGGTAAAAAGTATACAAAAAAAGTATATATTCTATACATCTCGCCCTGAGTATGTCTCCACTGTGATAGATCAGGTGACCCTCCTCATCATCCTCAACACTTCTGGATCTTTTCCTGCGATGGCTCCTCTGGAGGTTTTCGGACCACCATCAGCATCACCACCATCATCATCATCAAAAACCCATGAGAATCAGAACGCGGCATTCATTCATTCAGCGAGGGAGGAACGGGGGGGAGCGATTCGGCCCATTCAGATAGCGCAGCAGTCAGGACCGGCCACAGGGTGCAGCCAACGCAAATTCAGCCCGCGACAGAGATACGCACAGGGGGCCCACCACATAGTGTGTGTTACAGAAGAAAAACAATGGCAACACATTTTCAGACAGGATACTTTAAAAAAATATTTAAAGAAGACATCATTGACAGTTTATAATTAGCTTAAATTAATCTCTGGTTTCCCCCACCCCGCCCTGTATTGCCTGACATTTTTTTTTTCCTTTTCCTGTTTACTGGAATAGCAATTAAGACATTCAACTAGACACTAATGAACAGTGGGTGACTGCAGTACTCCATCTATACAGACAGAAAGAAAAAAGATGGCATGAGGAAAAGGAA
This sequence comes from Clariallabes melas, assembly GCA_030014275.1. Taxonomy (NCBI): domain Eukaryota; kingdom Metazoa; phylum Chordata; class Actinopteri; order Siluriformes; family Clariidae; genus Clariallabes; species Clariallabes melas. The sequence goes on along the minus strand of JAQMYI010000002.1, from coordinate 4,488,727 downwards.
AGGAGATGGTGCTCATACCGAGCGAGAGCGACGATGACGAGAGCGGCTCCGGCTGCGTCGCCGCCCGTGCCTGCTGCTCTGGCCACTGTACCCGGAAGATTTGCTGTAGTGGTGCCAGTCGCGGTCCCTGTGCCGCACGCGATGCCGCTCCTTCTCCCTTGAGACGCTCACGTGGCTCTCCTTATCATACCCCGAATCCACGGTCCGGACCTTCGTCTCCTGCTTTTCGTTCAGACTCCGGCTTTCCAGGTAATGCCTGTCAGAAAGAGCAGAGATCATCATCACAGCCCAGCCCGATATATTTACAACTTTGTTGTGTTTTCCCTATTCATGTGAGAATAATATGCTCACATTTCTCAAACGTTGACACCTCCTGAGTCGATACTGTTTAAAAATCAACGCCAATGAACACTACTTCTGGTGTTTACTAAATAGCCTTTCTGTTGACTATTAACACAAACCAGAAAGTCACGCAGCTGACCCTTCTCAAAATCAAAAACAATTTGAACTGCATCTGTGATGGGTCTACGTCAACCTCTTGCAATGATCACAAGACCACAACATCGCTTAGCAAGACGTTTCATATGGTTCAGATATATCTGGGAAGCTGCAGAACTGAAAAGCGAGACTCTCTCAGGGAGGCCATTGATATCTGTCACGCATCGATGCCGAAAATCAGAACGAGGTTGACTAAACCCTTCCTGCATGTTTAGACTGTATCGAGTGTGGTCTGTGTGTCTCATCAAAACTTAAGAGTCTGTTTTCTTCCAGGAAAAGACAGGAATACTGAATATTTAATATTAGAACAGATGCTGTCTGTGCAGGATGGTGCGGTTCATTAGCTGAACCCATCCCTACCGTGGTTGCGTGGATAAAGTAAGAGCATACTTTATGCTTCAGACAAGTCTGGTAAAAACTTTCATGTGAAGACAGTATATACAGAAAAACATATGGGTGAAATATATAGTATTGCAACAACAAAATAATTGTGAATAGTGCAAAGATGCATGGTGGTATTGCACTGCTACATCCACCCTGTATTTTTGCACTATTTATAATAAATTTTTGTTGTTGCACTACTGTATGTTCCACACAGATTAGTTTTTTTTGTCTGTATATACCGTCTTCACCGCACACTGTTTGAACAGTAATACTATATGTTACCATATATATCCTACCCTTATTACCTTCTGCACCTTCTGTACATGAATGACTCTTACCCCTGTACATATAGACCAGACCTGGGCATTTTAAGGCTTGGAATTTAAAGGTTGCTTGGAATTAAGAAAATAAAACATACTTTCAAAATTTTGCATAAATAACAGATGTGCTTCACATCTTCACCTAATACCCCTATCTCACCTACGTGATTTCGCGCGGTGGCCATAAGTACGGTTCATCATGATTCACCGCGAGTTTTTGGCGCTGTGAGTAGTTTCCATCTTTCCGCGCGAAAAATTAAACATTTTAAATTTTTTTGCCGGTCCTCGCGGAAGCTTGCGATCCTTACAAAACTTCGCGGAGCGCCAGCGGAACGTCGGCGGGCAAACGCGGCGCCTCACGGCGCCTCACTCCGCATCTCACCGTGAGTCAAACCGCAACGAGGCTGAAGTTACCTAGTTATTCGCAGCTTCCGATTCATTTGGCTTCTTATTGCGCAGCGTCTGATTCTGCGGCTGAAGTTAGCTCCTTATTCGCCTCGTTACTAACGGGAGTGTTCACGCTGGCGAAAGCTGCGCAGTTTATCAATAA
>JAQMYI010000002.1:4474942-4485238 GCA_030014275.1 Clariallabes melas | reverse complement strand
AAAGCCTTCCCCAGCACATCCCAAAGATTCTCAATAGGCGTTCAACCAGAACACCACATAGGACTCGGACTTGCTTTGTAAGGTCTGGACTCTGTGGTGGCCAGTCCATGTGTAAAACTGATGTCCCATGATCCCTGAACTGCTCTTTCACAATTTGACCCTGATGAATCCTGGTATTGTCATCTTAGAACATGCCCATGCCTTCAGGGAAGAAAAAATACAAGGTCATTCAGTACATTCAGGTCGTCAGCCGAGTTCATTTTATTGCCACATAACGCTGCTGAGCCTAGACCTGACCAACAGAAGCAACCTGAGATCATAACACATAGCCCCCACAGGCTTGTACCGCTTCATTCGCTTCCCTTCTTACCCCAATGCCCCCATCACATTGGAACAGGTTGACCAGACCAGACCCCCGTTATTAATGAGAGCCCAGTGGAGGGAGTGGACAGCTTCTGGTACCTTGTTGTTCACATTACTCAGGACCTGTTATGGTCTGGTCACATCAACATAAATAGTGAAGAAGGCTCAGCAGCATCTATACCACCTAAGGCATCTGAGAGACTTTAAACTGCCACTCAGGCGCTCAACCAGAACACCACATGGGACTCGGACTTGCTTTGTTTCCTTCACACCTTGTTGGAGCACACCACTTTTCATTTTAAAACATGGACAATAACACTGCTGCTATCACACACATCATTTCATTTCACACTCCATGGTGAACCCATACTGCTGCTGTCATACAGTACCCGTATCATATTGCCATATATTTCCCTTTAATACCCTATTTATTTTGCACATTCTATATAATTTATGTTTTATAGTTTTTACCTTATACATTTGATATACTTCGATTTTATTTTATTGTAGCTGTATATTTGTGCATTTTATATTTTACATTCTTTTTCTAGTGAAATTTGCCTCTTCTTACTTTCTTATTCCTTTTTTAGGTCACAAACAGTCGTACAGTTTAAGCATTTCACTGCATATCAAACTGTGTTTGGTTGTGTACGTGACAAATATAACTCAGAATTTTGATCTTTCTCCGATGCTCCACAGTCGATACTTTATGCTCTCTGGAAAACTGAAGCCTTTTTCTTTGTATAAGTCTCAATAACAAAATGGATTTCATACAGCTGTTTAGTCCCAATCCCTTGGGTTCTCTTCACATTGTGCATGTGGAAATGCTTTTACTTTCACTATTAAACATAGACGTGAGTTCTACTAATGTTTTTTTTTTTTTGTGAAAGTGATTAGTTTTTGTTAAGTGATTTCCCATCATGCTCATTTAGGATCTTTTTCCAGCCACATATCTTTCTTTAAGATGACGGGTCGCCACTATCCTTCCAGGTTTTAATAATGTGCATAATAGTATTATAATTCATTTATTGAAAATAAAAAGCTCAAATGTACACAGGGAAAACTTAACTATATTACAAATATAATGCTTGACCTATACACTGTATATTTACAATTTTAAAGTAGCCCTGCTGTCATTTCTAGGACCTCTCCACTTCCCACGTTTTTCTCACCATCAGCCGGTTTGCGGTTGGCTTCACATCACATGCTGCCCATATCTGTACTACCATGCTGAGATGGTTTGTTTGGTATATACTACTTAAATGGGCACTGTCCCCTAAAACGATGAAATGCTCATCAACAGTGATGTCGAGACCTGGTTTGTTAATGATTGGCAGGCGCTCCACTCACTTCTGCCAAGCTTGTCTTGTTGACTTCGGGCTTGTCTTGTTTCATCAAAATGCATTACACGTGACAGGATTTGGAAAATCTACAAAGACATTGTAGCGTTAAAAATCGCCTGACCAGTGTCCGCATCCCATAAGCCAGATGCAGATCGGTTGCGGGGTCTGTAGACACCACACAAAATCAACACACCAGCGTAGGCTTTAATATTCACTGGGTCTACCTCTTTCCAGGTGTTTCTATTGTTATGCTCTAAAATGCCCCCCTGCCACGGATTGCATCCCCTACATAATCTCATTCAAATATTATATTAGAACATACATTCATAGGTTTATGGTTTACAAATTACATGAAAGGAATTTGATTATAAAATAAACAATATAAAAAAACATGTTGTATAAATTATATATTTTTTTTCATACACAACATGTACATTTTTATATTGCTTATTTTATAATAAAAATCTTTTGTGTAATTTTTCATCATAAACAATAATTATTTAGTGTAATTTGTGATAAATAAAAGTGTTAGTTTTGTATTACATGACAAAACTGCAAAATAAATGTGCCATAAAATTAATATTATATGAGAATTTGTATTAATAGTCTCGACGGCTGTCACGTGCCTAGGATTAATTATAATAGTAATAATATATTTGATAATAATAAACCTATGAATTTATGTTCTAATATAATATTTGATAGAGATTTTAGGGGGGCAATCCGTGGCAGGGGAGCATTTTAGCGCATAACACCTGTTCATTAATCGGTGTGCACTGTGCATACAAAAGCTAATTTCCCGTAATCATCCACCAGATGGCGGTATGCGTGCTATGTATGACCTTTGGACAAACAAACGAAGAAGAACGCGCTCAAAGTTTCTGCTTCCGGTGTGCTCTGTCCTTTTTCCTGTCGCCACAGGGTGAGAGGAGCGGAGAGAATTCAGCTCTCCGGTACAATCCTTCTCCATCTGGCGTTTAGTTTGTGATAAAACTCAGAGAAAATGACGGAGCAGATGACAGTAAGAGGCACGCTGAAGGGCCACAGCGGATGGGTCACTCAGATCGCCACCACGCCACAGTTTCCCGATATGATTCTGTCCGCGTCCAGGGGTAAGAACGCGCGCACAGGCTAGGCAGGTTGCCAGGTTGTTGAGAACCGCTCCGCTGTAATGACCGGGATGGAAAAATAGCATTAATTCAAAATATCCTGAATAAAGTGTATATTTAGACTAAATTAGGTAATGCTTAATACATGTGTGTTTGAAAGTTAATAGCGTTGCAGACGTGCTAATTTCTGATGCTAAACCTGTCCCAATCTGGCAACCCTGTAATAAGGGAGGAAAAAATCCCACGCTGAAACGTTACCTCAGTTTATATTTCAGATATTTGTGTGATTTAGAGTCTTAATTTATTAACTAGAGCTGTATTTTCCTTCACTTCCTGTGAGATTATAACGTTAATACTGACGTCACAAGTTGAAACAGGCCTTCTACCAAGAGCTAGGTTGAGCATAAAGTAATGTTAGAGGAGTCCTTCAGAATGAGGAGTCACTGCTACACACAGGGGAGATTTTAATGTGGTATTTTTGTAGTAGGTTTGGGCTTTAAAGGGGCCTGAGGTAATCTGAGAGTTAAACGTGGCAGTGATGCAACTTGCAGAACTCCAACTAACCAGTGTTACTGAAAGGAAACGTGTCGTGTGTGTGTGGAAAGCAGACAAAAAGTTCAAGATACTAGACAAAGCTCAAAGAAAGATGCACTAGGAATTTTTTTTTTTATTATTATTATTAGTATGTTTTTAAGACTAAACCAGACTGGAAAGTTGGCTTTAAAGGACAGTGAGGTTGATGTGAAAGAGAGATAGACGTAGCTGATCTACAGTGGTACTGAGATTAAATGTAACGAACGTGTGTGGAAGTGCCAGATCAAGCAGATGATGAGTTCAGTGAATCCAAGATCCTGGAAGGAAGCACAAGGTGTTTTTAAGGAAGACAGGACAAAAAAAAAAAAAATCAGCTTTAAGAAGATAAGGAGAAACATGAGAGAGAAAGAGACCTACAGCCTACCACCGTTAAACAACAAGGAAGAAGAAGAATTCTGCCAGGGTTTTCTCCTGATTATATCTGATAGCTCTAGTCTAGGAGCCGAAACATCAGGTTTACAGGTCGAACTGTTATATTAAACACACCGAGGTGCTCTATTTTGCCAAATTCTATTAAAAAAGTTTTGGAGCTTCTGAACCATCCAGAATAGTACTTTGAGTGTGTGATCTTAGACACTATTCTGCCTCTGATCTTTGTTGCCAGCCTCGAGTTAACTTCTGTTAAGTGCACAATCAAAATCGAGACACTTAGTTCTTGCCATCAGCTCACTCGTTCATTACACCGACTACCGTTCAGTCACATCTTTTTGTGTTGTGTCTCGTTTTTTCCCCCTCAGACAAGACGGTGATCATGTGGAAGCTGACCCGTGACGAGACGAACTATGGCGTTCCCCAGCGAGCTCTGAGAGGACACTCTCACTTCGTGAGCGACGTCGTGATCTCCTCCGACGGGCAGTTCGCTCTGTCCGGCTCATGGGACGGCACTCTGCGCCTCTGGGACCTGACCACGTGAGTGTAGGGTCTGATCAGGTGGGGAGACGTCTGCGCCCCTACGTCTCGTGCGCGTCAGACTAACCTAAACCCCGTGTTATAGGAACATAGACGCGTAATAGTAGAGTCGTGTATGTAGCAATATGTTCTGAAGCCCCCCCCCCCCACACTCCCCCTTGTGTTACAGTATGAAATAATTTTGTTGTATGTCATGACCTAACATTGGGAAGATCATGCCGCCTTGAAGCTGATTATAGATTTGCAAATTGCTCATGTACAACAGTAATTTGATTACACTAACGATCATTTACTAAAGAACGTCTCACAATTTGTCGTTACATGTTTCTGCGGTCTTCGTGATCAAAATTTAATCAGTTGATCCCTCACCAAATCCCTTTTATTAAACTTCTTTTGAAAACGGTTTAAATGTTTTTAAAAAATGCTATAAACCCCAGTTATGGCTTCAAATGCAACCATTGAAACTAAGTGTCCTTTTTAAATTTTTTACATGTATTTTTATTTTCTTTGCTCCCACATCCAGCGGCACGACGACCCGCCGCTTCGTCGGTCATACCAAAGACGTCCTGAGCGTGGCTTTCTCCGCTGATAACCGTCAGATCGTGTCTGGCTCCAGGGATAAAACCATCAAGCTGTGGAACACCCTGGGAGTGTGCAAGTACACCATTCAGGTCAGCATCCAGTCGTTTATAATTTATAATCAATTCTAATCAATCTGTACATGAGCGTTTTTAATAAGTGTGAATTTCTTTGTCTCCTCCAGGATGAGAGCCATTCAGAGTGGGTGTCCTGCGTGCGATTCTCCCCGAACAGCAGCAACCCCATCATCGTGTCCTGCGGCTGGGACAAGATGGTCAAGGTACGAGCACCACGGCGTATATGGTTTAACACGACCTCGTTCTGTAGATGCCACTTCTTTTACCCGATGACTAAAACACTGACTTTTTGTCTGAGCTCTCGGGCTTTGAGGACAAGTCCTGCAATTATGATGGGTAACAGGTTCTGATAAATCTATAAAGCTGGTCCTGATTTTCAATAATCCTAATTTCGGAGGAGACAAAATGGCATCTGGGATTCCCTTTGCGATTTAAAGGTGCAGAGACAACACATTCCCTGAGGTGCCGTTACAGTTTTTGGCCACATGATGGCAGTGTGGGGGACAGGTTTAGTCAAGTGGATCAGTATTTTTTACGTTGTATATTCGTGTCGAAGGAATACAAGACTCGCTTTGTCGGATTTAAGAACAAATCTGACTTACGAACGTGCTCCAGGACAAGTCAGGAACAGCCTGTAGTTGGGAGATGAATGTCACTCTGGATATCATTTGTTAGATGAGGAAAAGTAAATAAAACTGTCCATTATATAAACTAAACCGTGTCACACTTACTTTAGAATGAGACGGAACTGAGATCTTTATCTTAGCCTCATTAAAATAATTGTGTCCTTTCTTGTGTATTGTTCTGCTGTAACCTGTTGCGTGTTTCCCCCGTGTGTGTGTAGGTGTGGAATCTCGCCAACTGCAAGCTGAAGACCAACCACATTGGGCACACGGGCTACCTGAACACCGTGACCGTGTCTCCTGATGGCTCGCTCTGCGCCTCCGGAGGAAAGGTACAAATTCATAACACAGACTTTAAGTTTATGTGCAGGAACAGAGTTCTAATGTTCTATAGTGAGAACAGCAAGAATCCTGATTCTACAGTATGTAGTTAAATCTTGTAACATAAATATATATTAAAAATGGATATTTAAATAAAATACTCACCTGGTGTTTTATATTTTGTAAGAAACTTGAGCATAAAACTGCCAACATGCTGATAATTTTTTTTATATAATTAAAGCATTTACTACGTAAGTGTCGTAATATTTCCCATATAATTAATATCAGAAAATTAACTAAATACAATAAATGTAATTATTCATTTTGTTAGGAACTATAGTGTAAACAAGCATGCACTGATATCAAATTATTAAATTATAGTTTAATTCATTAATGAATTAATTTGTTACATAATTAAACATTACACTAAATAAATCACAGTATTACTTCAGTTTGTATGATTATATATTTTGTAAGGAACTCCACTGTAATTAGGAAGAGTGGTAAAGTACAGGATTTATTTTATTACATTATTTAATAAATAAAATGTGTATTTTGTAAGGAGCGTAAACAGCAAGTATGCAAAGCGAGTAAATTCACAATTTTAAAAAAAAGTATAAAATAAGTGTGTAAATATTATGACAGGAATTATTAAATTACACAAGTGTTTTTTATTTATTTTTATTTTTTTTAAGGTTAAAAAAAAAAAGTAGTATAAAAAAACTCTATCAAATTAGACCAGGTTCGATTCCCATCCAATATCCAAAACCAGGCACTGGTTGCAAACAGGATGAGTCTGTCATGAGTGGCATAAAGACCTGTGACGAATCAAAATGCCCGGATCAACAGGAACGCTGAGGCGTAATCATTAACAGTACGCCTCAGCGTTCCTGTTGATCCGGGCATTTAAATCTCGTGTGTTGATCTCGTGGCCTTTTATAAGATCATTCTCACTTTTATATAAGTTTTCATGTTTTTTTTTATTTTATTTTATTTTTTTTTTTACGTAGTTTCAATCCTAAACGAATCTAAACAAACCAGATGATTATCGATTATTTTTAACAATAAAAATCGCCACAAAGCAGCTTTAACGACACCTTGACAACTTAATTCCAGTGTTTTTTTGCAGGGCCTGTTTTCAGTGTGATGATGAAACTTCATTGCCATCTGTGTCACTGTGATGATAAAGAGGCTGTTTCTGAGCATGCGTCAGTCTTCTGAGGGTGGGGGGGCGGGGGTGTTGATTTAAACAGTGTGGTTCAGGTTCTCAGATGTGTTTTTGTTTGTTTCTAACAGGACGGCCAGGCCATGCTGTGGGATCTGAACGAGGGGAAGCACCTGTACACTCTGGATGGAGGAGACACGATCAATGCCCTATGCTTCAGCCCGAACCGCTACTGGCTCTGTGCCGCCACCGGCCCTAGCATCAAGATCTGGGTGAGCTCCTCGTTTGCCACTTCACACACACACATGCAGGTCTAGGTCGGGTCATTATAACACGACGACACCCTAAAACATGGGTAGTTTAAAGTATTTCTCATAAAACGATAAAAATTTTGTCAGAAATCTGTGAGTGATTCTGTGATGAAACCCAAGTGCTATCTGCCATCCTGTGATGATAAAAGAGGCTGTTTCTGAGAGCTCTGATCAACTCATATGTGCGCCCCGATGTCTCTTCGGTCACGTCCTGCTTACGACGTGTGCTTTCTGTTCCTGCAGGACCTCGAGGGGAAGATCATCGTCGATGAACTCAGACAGGAGGTGATCAGCACCAACAGCAAAGCCGAGCCACCGCAGTGCACCTCTCTGGCCTGGTCTGCTGATGGACAGGTATGAGTTCTGTTCTGTTTTATGTTAGTACCGGCTCCAGGAGACCCCAGTGATTATAAGATCACATGAACTCTGAACCCACATGGTGAGAGTCCTGCAATTATGAGGGGAGAATTTCACTGACCACATTGGAATCGTGCTGTTTTCTTGTAATTTGTTTTTCCGTGTTCTCATCGTCTTCTGTTTTCTTCTTTACAGACACTCTTTGCTGGCTACACTGACAATCTGATCAGAGTGTGGCAGGTCACCATTGGAACACGATAGAAAGATTTTTCTAATGTTGTAATTAAAAAAAAAAAATTACGAACATATCTTTGTGTGCTCTGTCTTTTTGGTAGTTTGTAAAATTTCAGCTTGTCGACATTCCTCCGGTGTTCTCAATAAAAATAAAAGTATACATGATAAGATTTTTGGTTTCTGTGACCCAAGATGACGTCTGTATGAACTAAGTTTAAATAAGTACACTTCCGGCCCAAAAAAAAAGGTGCATATAGCGATGAATATATTGCAGTGTTGTGGTGAGTTCATCCTTATGCTCCCAGAACCACACTTTCATAATTAAAGTCCTGTTATATGGCCGTTCCACCTGGGTTGAAAAACTCAGACGATGTGAAAATCTGGTCATTCAGTACATTAATGTCATCAGCTGACTTCGTTTTATTGCCACATAGAGTACATGCGTTGTTCATGATGTCACCTGGGCAATTTAAGCAACACCAGATCCTCCTCAAACCACACAGTGGACACTGCATGTTTGGTGCATCGCTTCATGCGCTTCCCTTCTTCAGATCACATGATTATTTTTATTTTTTTCCTCCATCGCTCCAAAGTCCAAACTTTATGCTCCCTAGCAAGTTTATTTCTTTATTAGTCTCACTAAGAGAATCACATTGTGTGTGGAAACGCTCTTACTTTTACTATTAAAACATAGCTCTGGTCTTTTATAAAAAAAAATTTTTTACCTTGCAACTTCATCAGTTTTTTTTTCTGGCCACATTTCTTCCAAAAATTTTGAAGGTTCAGCACGGCCCATAGATGTTTTAATGCCTCTGACCATTCTTAACCCAATTCCAAACAATTCAGAACTCCTTGTATATTTTTGATACTTGATGCAGGCCAATAATTTGACCCTTCTGAACTGCTGGCAGTGTGTTTTGTTGTAACTTACTGTAGAAAAGTTTTAATCTGCATGTCATGAATTGTGATATGAAAAAAATACCCAATTGAATATGAAAACAAGCTGATGTCATGTGGAGAGTTCTAAAGACTGAAAGTGCTGGTTACTTGAAAAACTCATTCAATAACACTTATTAATATGAAATTTACCCGCCTAGAGAATAATAGGCTTGATTATGAACAACTGCTCTTTCTCATTGTCTGATTTCCTCCATTTTGTTTTTCACTTCCGACCTCCAGAGTCACGTGACCGCGCGTCATATTAGTCATAAAAGGAGCGTCATAATAGTCACGTGATGTCAAACGACCCCTTAGCGCACGACAATCACATGGACCAATCAGATAGCGGTAAACAGTGTGGGGCGGGTCTTGGGACGGAGAGGCTCTGTAACTAGGCAACCGCGCAGAAACAGCACGCGCTGAGTGAGATGACCCGCTCGGTGCGGTGTAGTGAAAGAGTTTCTCACTTTTTTTTTTTAGTGATTTTCGCGTGACAGAGTGAGAGTGAGATGGAGGAGGGTGCAGTGGGGCATCAGGACCTGCCCTCACCCCGCATCTATGTAGAGAGGACTTTGGCTTTGATCAAACCCGACGCTATAGAGAAAGCAGATCAAATCGAGGATATAATACTTAAGTCAGGATTCACTATTCTGCAGGTAATTAGGATTAATTAACTCCATATTTATATATATATATATATATATATATATATATATATATATATATAACAATATCCTTCTACAATAACTATAATAATAATCAATCATAACTGTAATAATAATCAATCATAATCGTAATGGCTCCCTCTGGTGGTCATGTCAGATACAGCACCACCAAAGTTCAAAGAGATGTGGTTTATACATAAGGTGTCAAAATTTTACTCACTTAAAATGATTAAAGTTCCAGCGTATGTCCCCATTGTTGACAGTTAAAGAGTTTGTAGAAATAGTTAAAAGGTTAAAGGTAAAAATAATCTGCTGATCTTTAATGTAATCAGTGATATTATTATTTCACGTACATGTCTGCCTGCAACAAAGATCAACCCCTTAATTTTTAAAACTGTAATTTCACAAAATTACAAAACGTTGTACAAAATGTAGCCAGTTCACAGCAAAATGTTTAATCTCTGACAGCTCATTTCATATAATTTCCCACCAAAGGGAAAGAGAGGATAAAGGAAAGGTTATGTTTACATTTTGTTTACACTAAGTTGTACTTTTTTCATCGTCAGACAAATACACTCCCTGTTCGGGAATCGGAGAGAGAATCACAGATGAGAAATGGAAAAAGTAGATCAGATGAAGTTGAAGTTTTGTCTTAAAACGACTCCAGCGTGTTAAAATTCACTTATACCACTGCAGCGCTGTTATTT
>JAQMYI010000002.1:4453076-4467613 GCA_030014275.1 Clariallabes melas | reverse complement strand
GCACAAGGCAGGGTACACCCTGGACAGGGTGCCAATCCATCGCAGGGCACACACTCATACGCACATTCACACACTACCGTCAATTTGGGAACGCCAATTAGCCTAACCTGCATATCTTTGGACTGTGGGAGGAAACCGGAGTACCCGGAGGACAACGTGTTGGAGAATTTTACAATTAAAATATAAAACTTTAGGGATCCAGTAAATAGTCAGAACATTACTGTCCTGATTCTGAATAATGATAAATAGTTTGGAATTATGTACATTGGGTTCATCTGTTTTTAATGTGGAGAGAGATGTGTGTAAGGTTTTTTTTTTCCTCAGGTAAAGTAGCATTGCCTCCAAAGTTGGAGAACTATTTCATTTATTTGTTTACGTTTTTATTTCAGAAGCGAAATAAGGCGTTTTACTTTTCATGTCTTAATAAAACAAGTTGTAGTTAGAATTTGCACAAGCGTAAAATGATCCATTTTCGTTTGTGAGCAATTCATTTGGACATTTTTATAAAAACCAAACAAAACCTGCGTGTAAAACATGAGCACTCTGCTCTCACGCGCAGCAGAGGTTCAGATTGTAGCGCGTTCGGGGCGTTACCAGATGACGTCAGGTGCATGCTTCTCATTGGATATCAGCTATGACTGGCAGATTGAATCATCCAATGAAACGCGTCCTTATTCGGATGCCCATTCTTCCGTCCAGTAATATAACACCCTCTACAGGTCGGCGCAATAAGGAAGAGTCCTTTTTTACGGAGGATCTCCATACCCGACGGATTTTTTTCTTTTCCCCTCCCCGAAAAGCGTATCGCTTTTAAGGTAGTATTTTACACTCCGTATTTCTTGTAAGTGATCATGTTTTTATAGTTAGATTATTTATTGTTCTTTTGTTAAAAATCGTTTGGAAGTGCGGCTCGAGCGCGGTTATAAAACTGAAAGTGCGGTGCATGGTGGTTAGCATCCGCGGCTAATCCTTGTAGCGGTGAAATTTTCTAGGTTTTTTTTTTTTTTCTCAAAATTAAGGGGTTAAATATATTTCTGCTTCGTCCAACAGGGTTTCATGGTGATTTCCTAGGTTGTTGTTCAGCGTAGTATGTGCTATGTATGGTGATGTAGTTGATTGTATTCTTTTATTAAATTTTTGTTACCGCGACTATGCTAAGCTAATCAAAATGGTGGCCAAAAAAAGCGTCGCGCAAACTAGAGCTGGCGTGCACGCGCGCGGTCATTTTTTTTGTTATATAATGTTGTAACGTTTTTCTCGAATTTTCCATTTCCCCCCACACACCAGACCGTAAACAGACGCCATGGCGGACGCAGAGCAGCAGTTTATGGAGACTGCGGAGGAAAACGGGTATGAAGGTGGAGAGAATGGAGCGGAGGGTTACGAGGGCGGCGAGAGCACAGAGCTGCAGGCCGGAGACGGGGAGAACAATGGAGCCGGAGACGGCACTCAGGACGGAGACGGAGGCCGGATAGAAGCGAGCAAAAGCGAAGAAGATGCAGGGTACGTAACGCTGCATTACTATCTGCACCGCCATGTTGAGTCCTATTGTTTTTACACCCCTGAGTGTTTTTCTTTTTTTCCGTTGTCTTTTGTTCGCGCCATGTGTGTATCACTCTAACAGGGGGAAGGGCGCTCGCGCACTGCACGCGACAGCGAATCGATTCTTCTCTACCCCAGGCATTTGGAACGAAGAGTCGACTCGGAGTCGATTTCACGCGCATTTGATTCCGATTAGATTCGCGCCGTATTATTTACAAAAAAGAAAAGCAAAACATGCATGCACGTCTTCTAGAACGCAGAAATCACGTATGCCCTAGGGGGCAGTATGACGTGTCCCCAGATACAATCTCAGATCTGCATTTTATACACCGAACATGCAAGAATTTAAGTTTCATCATAGGACGTATGCATCAAGAATTGCCATGCTTATGCCTGCTCCTAGTTTCCCTGTTTCAGACTGGATTTTGGTTCTTTAAAAGGATTTCTAAAAATATATTTTTTAAAGAGGCCGAATTGTTGATAGACCGATATCCCAGGGATGAAGAGTTGGGAATCCTAAAATGATTTAAACAAGATAAAATGCTATACGAGTCTCGCCAAACATATTTGTGCTGAGAACAAACCTTTCATCATATACTTGTGAGAGTTATTGCTCTTAAAGCTTGTAATGGAAAGTCGCCAGTTTTAGGAGCGTTAACATAACTTCTGCAGGAATGCAACACATTTTGGTGCATACATTTTATAATAAAACTTTGCTTGTCTAGTTACTTCTTGCATGGCCATAAAGTGGCACTGCATTAAACATTGCTGGGCTAAAGCATCATGAATATCTGTTTCAGGTTTAGTGTTGCTTACACCACTCCACTTCCACATTTCTTTTTCAGTGTTGATTTGATTTTTGCAATAATATTGATATATACTGTGACGGACTGGCTACATTAGTTTGATTTGGACCACATTGTAACTTTAAAGTGTATTGCTTCACACACATACACACTTATTTATATTGCTCCGGATTCCCTCTTTGCCAAATGTATATTGATTTAAATTCCCCCTACATGTGAATGACTGTTCTTTAGCCCAGGATAAAGATGTTATTTAAGATTAATAAATCCTTATCGCAAAAGCTGGTCATGGCTCTAATAGGGTCATGTAATTAAATGGAAACTCTTTATTTCAGGAGTGCTTTAACCATGTCTTAATGTGTTTACTGCAGTGCACTCGAAATTATTATTTTTTTTATTTTTTTTGGTGCACTTTGTCATGCCCTCGTTCTGTTTGTTTGCCATCTTTCATTGATTGTCCTACATCCTCCCACCACATTACATGCCAAAATGCCACCTCTGCCTAAAGTTAATGCATCTTTCATTCAGGCAACTACACCCTTCTCCTCTTCCCCCTTATTGTTTTTAATCTTTATGTTGAAGTACCGATACTTTATTCCTCTAGGAAAATGTTTGTTGGGGGACTCAGCTGGGATACTAGTAAAACGGATCTCAAAGATTACTTCTCTAAATTTGGTGAGGTGACAGACTGCACCATTAAAATGGACCCAAACACTGGACGATCAAGAGGATTTGGGTTCATTCTGTTCAAAGATTCGGCAAGTGTAGAAAAAGTAAGTTTTTTTTTTTTTTTTGGTTTTGTTTTTCGAGCGACCGCCAAAGCACTCCAAAGTCTTAACTCTGATTCCCCCCCACCTTAAAGCCGAATATCAATGCGTCTGGTTGCTTATCTTATCGCTAGGTTCTAGCACAGAAGGAACACAGGCTCGACGGGAGGCAGATCGACCCCAAGAAAGCCATGGCCATGAAGAAGGAACCAGTCAAAAAAATCTTTGTTGGTGGGCTGAACCCGGAAACAACGGAAGAAAGGATCCGAGAGTACTTTGGCGCCTTTGGAGAGGTAGAGCCTTGACAATTATGCAGCTCTAAACGTGACCTTATAGGGTTTTTTCTTCTTATGTTTAATGTTTTGTATTCTGTTCTAGATCGAGACCGTTGAGCTTCCAATGGATCCAAAGACAAACAAGAGGAGAGGGTTTGTCTTCATAACTTTTAAGGATGAAGACCCGGTCAAGAAGATCATGGAGAAGAAATTTCACAACGTCAGCGGAACCAAGGACGCAAGCGGGAAAGAGAGCCTAGTGAGTTTCTGGTTCAGCACTGAATCGGATCTGATTGTGATATGGATTGTTTGATTAAATATCGTGTTCTCCCGTTAGTGCGAGATTAAGATTGCGCAGCCGAAGGAGGTGTATCAGCAGCAGCAGTACGGTGGTGGGCGCTTTGGAGGAGGCGGTAGAGGAAGGGGACGTGGAGGTGAGCGATGGCTAAATTCACGTAGCATTTTTGTGCACATTATCAAGCAGATGTTTTTCTCTGTTTGACTGATTCAGTGGAAATGCTTCCAATGATGGCATTTTTTATTTTATTTTTTATTTTTTATAAATCTCTTGCCTAATATCACTACAAAAATAGAGTTTAAGTTATTAAATGTATTGAGCTTTCTTTGTGTGAATGAAATCTTAAAATGTTCTCACAAGGAAATAATTTGTATGTCATTGATTACAGGCCAGGGTCAAAACTGGAACCAAGGTCAAAATAACTACTGGAATCAGGGCTATGGAAACCAGGGCTACGGATACGGCGGGCAGCAAGGATACAGTGGATACGGGGGCTACGGAAACTATGACTACTCGGCTACAGGCTACTATGGTTATGGCAGCGGCTACGATTACAGTAAGAGCGCTGCGTATGTCTGCCAGTCTGCTTCTGTTTAGCCAAATCAAAAGTGAGTGACCTGCATTTCATACCCTCTGATCATGTTCTCTCATTCATTTCCAGACCAGGGCAGCACAAATTATGGAAAAACTCCAAGACGTGGCGGCCACCAGAATAACTACAAACCATACTGATCATGTTGTGCAGGTATGTCATGTGACTGACTTTGTTGTCGCACAGTCTGATCTTAGTATATGACAAGGGGTTTGTTGACGGAAAACACAATCCAAGCTCAGAACTAGACAGGACATGACTGTTCGCAGTAGTCTGGGTTACACCGGTGAATCTGGGATGATTCTGTTGTGTATTTTTAACTGAATTCCAGGACAGTCTGCCCTCTTCGTCCATATAAGCGCTATTGCTTTTCTTTAGTTTATACACATGGTATTTAATGAATAAATGTTTGTGTTTCTAGTCGTATGTGTACTTAATCGTTGTGATGAACGAATGGAAATCACCAGGGATCACCCGATAGTGTTCTCACAATACCTAGGTGCGATTTAGATTTGAATAGCGACACTAACTATCCAGATTAATTTATTTTTTCTTTTCCTCGATTCTAATAAATAAATAAATAAAATAATAATAAATCTAATTCACTCATACCCAACAGGATGCTGTGCTGTTCAGTGTGTGAATAGTTTAGAACAGCACCATTGTAGAGCAACTGCTACAACATTTTACCTCCTCAAATGCAAACACGTGTACAGCGAAACCTCAACTCGCACTCCAATCAATTAAATTCGTATGCTATCACTGTGCAAATTGTAAACTCGCTTCGCTTATCTTTTTCTACTGACGTAAACAGGTTTTGAGCGGCTCCTGGATGTATGCGTAACTTGGCCGGTGTTCGGTTGGTTCGTTTATATGCTGAAAATTGCTTCATATGTTATTTTTTATATCAGGCAACCATTCATTAGTAGCGTGACTGAAGTGTAGGGTTTTTTGTTTGTTTGTAATGTCATTAGCTTAAATGTAATTAACTGGAATTTTGTCTCAGTTAAATGGAAACGCAAAACTTAATCTGCGCTGCAAAAATGGTTCACATTTTCCAAGTAATGTTAATTATGAGCATGAACTAACATGCAGCACTTTTCTTAAAAGCAAGCAGTCTTAGTCACATGATCCCTGAACTATAAACTCGGTGAGCCTTTTTGCATGAAATTTTCTTCTCAATCTTTCTCTTTTCTTTAAAGGTGGTGCCGGAGAGGAACCTGTGACCTGATCCCAGCCGACCCCTGGGCTTCAGTCTTTTACTTTTACTGGATGTAGGCAGAATCTGGACTTCTGCTCTTTTTTTTTTTTTTTTTGGTTTGTTTTTGTTTTTTGTACAGACCACAACTGAGGAACCGGGGAAAGCAAATGTCACTTTTCACGTTTTCATTTTATACCTTTTTTTTTCTTCTTTTTTTTTTTCTTCTTTTTTTTTTTTTGTCCATTTTACATTTCCAGTGATGGAAGTGTTATTTTTACTGTACTTTTTGGTACCTTTTTGAATCTAATGTATTGTATGGTTGTATTTTACGTCTCGGCTGCATTTACCACACCTTTGGCCCTGGAGCTCTGATAAAGAAAATCCTTTTCATAATAAATTTGATTTTTTTTTGTTTAATTTTGTCAGTGTTCCTTTTCCTGCATAGTTATTGTTTTCAGTTTTCCTAATGTGCTCTGTTGCAAAGATGCATGGCTCACAGGCTGCAGTGATCTGAAAAGGGATTGTAAGGTTTTTTTCTTTCTCCCCATCTTTTGAAAGTTTACGGCCATTATAACTTGGGGGGTTTTTCCTCGCCCACTATTAGTTTTAAAAGACCCCTCTGTCTTGTTGGTTAATTAAAAAAAAATTTAAAAGTGGCTTTTGTAGTGGTAAAAGTATACCTCAGCACATACACCTTTTATCTGTAAGAATCACTGGAAACTCATTCCTGCAGTGTCTTGGACAATTTGGTGAAAATAAACTTGGTTTTTATGATATTTGTGACCTGTCTAATACTGCTTAATACCGGTAATTGTAACTGAACATAATGACATGTTTAAGCTCCAACGTTATGGATCATGTACAGAATGTTGAGGATTGGGTTGAATTCTTAGTCTGGTTGGTCCGAAGGTAGTGATTAGTTTCTAGTTTGGTGTTGGTCACATGAGTCCCCGAAGGGTGAGAGAAAGTTGATGCAGTTAGCATATATTATATGAAAGAAATACAGTACAGTATAGATCGGGTTAATCTGTGAGAGAAAGATTAATTTGAGATTAACCAAATGAGGGCATTGGTGGCTCAGTGATAGGTCTCCACATTTAATCCCCACATCATGCCCCAAACCCCAGCCACTGGATGCAGCACCGGTCCCAAGAGCCCGGGTGAAATGGGAGGGATGTGGCAGGAAGGGCATCTGACGTAAAACATGTGCCAAGTTGTGTGTGGATTGGATGGTCTGCTATGGCGACCCCTCAGCAGGAGCAGTCAGAAAACCAGCGACAGTAAACCAAATGCTCAAGTTGATTCCACTGTCTTAGTGTGTAAAAGCCATCTTGGGTTTAAAAAAAAAATTTATCTAAAATTCTACAGTGGAAAAATTCATGGAGTAATACTTTTGCAAGGCATTATGTGTATGGGGAGGTCTTAATATATATGATTGGCCAAATTTCTGAAACCACTGGCCTTCTCCCAATATAGAATTTTATATTATTTAAACACATACATATACCTAAATAGAATGAAGAAAATAAATTTTTATTAATTGAGTGTTTCTTGCAGAAATGTGTCAGTGGATTTTACTGATAATGTCATTTTTTGCTCTACTACTATTTTCTTCTAAGTATAAATTTGTTTAAAACTGTTTAGATATGCTGTAGAGCCTTTATAAACCATGAGGGTGAAGATTTTTTACCGAAACAGATCTACTACAAAGTGCAGTAAACAGTACTACTTGAACCCTGTGATGGGAGAGTCAGAGCGCTGTGTAAAGCCTTCTCCAGCACATTCCAAAGATTCTCAACATGGTTAAAGTCTGGACTCTGGTGGCCGATCCACGTGTGACAATGATCTTATGCTCCCTTAACCTCTCTTACAATTTGAGCTCAATGAATCCTGGCATCATCTTGGAATATGCCATCATGTCATCAGGTAATCAATACATTCAGGTCGTCAGCTGACTTAATTTTTTTTGCTGAGCCTCGACCTGACCAACAAGCAGATCATGACACTCCACACTCTTGGGCACAATGCATGATGGGTGGCATCACTCTCTATAATAAGTGGTTTTCTTAAGGCTACACATCTGTTTAGTCCCTGTCCCTTGAGTTCACTATTAAACACAGCCATGCAGAGTATATTTACATAAAAATACAACAGGAAAATAGAGTATTGTTTACAACTGTTCGATTAAATACATTAAGTGATTTTGATCCTTTGTTGCTTTAATGCATCTCTTGTTGTTGGTTAATTCACTGATTTTAGTTAAAACGGACAAATCTGTTGAAAATATACCACAGCTTCAGCAAAAAAAAAAAAAAAAAAAAAACACACAACACAATAAGTAAACCAGCATTTTAAGTTTAGCTGCTTGAGACAAATCAGACAATAAATATTATAATAAATATTAGTGCTATCGAATCTGACTGGCCTGAGAATCGCAATGTGCAAAAATCAAACCAACATCCTGCTCTAGTACTTTACAGTATAATATAATACTAAAATAGTGTATAATGATGATGTTATAAGTGGCATAATTAACTAACCTAAATATATAAAGGTGTTTATACATACAAAAAAATTTATGCACACTTCAGGAAAATAAAAATAATATGATGTATATTATATTAATATATATAATTTAGCAATAAATTTAGTATTAAAATATTTATACATGCTTTTTCCTCAAGTGCTTTGACTGACTCTATATATCTCCGTCTAGGACCCTCTGTAATTGGGGACGATGGAGGCCAGTGTTTATTATTGTTGTATTCACTCCCATTTTGGAAGGGCAATTTGGGAACGCCAGTCACGCCTAACCTGCATGTCTTTGGACTGTGGGAGGAAACCCACCAAGCACGGGGAGAACATGCACACACTCCCCACACACACACACATACACACACGAGGCGGGAATCAAACTCGGACCATAAAGGTATACACACGAGGCCCAAAAAATGTATACATACTTCAATAGTTGTTTTCTATGACTTTTTTAAAACATGAATTAATTATAGTCTTATGTTTCCTCTAAAGATGTCAGTAGTTCCACCCCTGTGGATGCCATCGTGTGACCGAGTTATATTTTTCATATCGAAGTGTGTATAATTTTTTTAGGCCTCTCTTTCTCTGTGTTTGTGTGTATATAGGCTACTGTATGACTTCAGCAGTCTTAGCAATGACATATTGTTTTATAGGACTGCATATTATTATTATTATTATTATGTTTATTATTATATGTTATTACCTGTGAGGAAGCTCTGTGAAAAACCAGCACTCTCCTGAGGGTGCCCAAACTTATGCTCTCAATCATAAATCACGTCCTGTCTTCCGCCTAGATCCTGGGTCATGTGTACTCGTGTAAACATTGCAAATGTTTATCAGTAAAAATAAATAAATAAATAAAAATAAAAAAACACTTGACTCGAATTATATGTTTGTGTCACAGTTTAATAAAAGTAATAAAAACTCAGCAAACAACATTCTGGAGAAAAACTCATCGGGAAGAAAATATATTTGGGTAAAATTGAATAGGTTCAAATATGATTTATGAATTATGTTGATTTCATTATTACACACTTTGTTATATGGCGTTTGTCCTGAATCACTGATATAACGGGACCGCTTTGAAGTGTGTATGCGTTTACCATATCAACCCCCCCACTTCTAATTAAATCTAATGATTTTCCTTTAAAAAATAATACAAAGTACCGTATGTACAATAAGCATCATTAACAGGATGCCCAGACATCCCATGCACAGTCTCTTTTCTTTGTATTCTGCCGATGAAAAATACCTGAAATAAAGCTGTAAACAAATGAAAAACACTTTTTGAGTGCTCGTGTCTATACACATCTTAAAAAAAACAAACAACCTTCAAACGGAACTGAGTGAATCCAGTGAGTGAGAGCTGGTCGATGGGGAAATGTAGCAGCGTCCCAGCAGACATGCGTTCTCCACAGGAGGCACGTCACAGGCTCAAATGTCCATCTCGAACTGGTTGTCGTCAGCTACATACAGGGGGGGAACAGAAACGGGGTGTTAGCAGGAGCAGATACGGACTCTTGTTTTCCACCATGTGACGGGTCTTCTACACTTGATGTTTTATCTGGAGTAATGGCATTGGTGAAGCATAATGTCCTTGATTATTTTTCTCTATGTCTTCTTCCTTCCTCTGCAGTGGTATATGATAAGCGGCACGTTTCTATCTAACGAACCTTTCGAACCCTTTAAACTTTGAGCCATGTTTTTTTTTATGCTACTCGTCTGGCGGTTTATTCAGATTTGCTTTACCTGCCGCGTCCTTGTCCTCCTCCTGCTCCTCTTTCAGCTCCTCCAGTTTGCCCAGAGGATGATTGGAAGGAATCGTCACACCGGGGATCTGGGGCAGGCAGCAGGGCGGGGTCCGGGCGATTGGCGAGTTCCTACATTCAAGCAGAAACTTTCTGTCGTAGATGATCCGAGTGCCTGTGGATGCGAATGATTGACACCTGGGTTACACGTATACAGAAAACAACTGTTCACAAGTTCAAAGAATTTATGTGTTTGGATTCGCTGATTTTTTTTACTGATAATTATGTGGGCTGTTCGGGTCAAAGCAGGACTTTTGATTGTTACACTTTTGCTTGGGTAGCATCAAGGTAGAAAGTTCTCTCAGTACGCCGGAGCCACGATCCAACTGTCTGTCTGATTCACCCCTAAAACTCCGCTGGCCTCCCAGGAACTCCTTTAATGTAATTCCATCACAAATCCCGGTTTGACTCGAACGTCCCTCGTAACATATGCTGCATGAAGTATCTAATCTAACTTTTTTTTTTTTTTTACTCTACTAATTACAAATTATTCAGCTTACATTTTAATTTTATATAGAAAAAAGCTGTTCGGATGATATTATCAAAATATAATTTTCAATCTAATCAGCCGATTTTTCCCACCTGAGGGTGAATATTAATGCAGTACAAAATGTTTCATATCATTCTTTTCATTATTATTTTTTTTTTTTGACCAACAACAATATTTATTAAAATTGAGCAACGCTTCCGAGTACAATCGAGAATGTTATTATTATAAAAGTCGTGAACTTTTTTCTTCTTCCATGGAACAGCTGTATTGTGTGTCTGTTTTATGGATATTAAATGAAATGAATAAAAATTTACTTAAAATCATGAATAATCCTAAACAAGGTGACTCTCTGCATATTATTTATGAGCCTAAAAAAAATATTTGGTAACCCTGTGTTCGTTTATTATAAAAAAAAAATTATTTTTATTATTTTCAGTGTTGAACATCATGTGTTGTTATTGACCGTCATATTATTTCGTTTATTTAAGTCTTAACAGTGCAGCTCTGAGGGAAACAACAACAAAAAAAAAGAAATCACACAGCTCTCTGTTTGAACAAAGGCATTCGAGTAGCTCACAGTGTGCTTTTTGTCCCGCGCGTCAGGGGAGCAGCACTCGCGCGGATCTGAATGAGAGACGAGACGACGAGGCTTTGGCATCCGTGTTGAAGTTCTAGGAAATCTGAGCACATGCTCAACAAGTTGGAGGGAGCCATTTTGTGGCAGGCCAGACCACATGGAGGTTACATAAGGTCTGAATGTGTACAAACAAGGCACACACACACACACACACACACACACACACACACACACACACACGGGGAGCCTGAGTATACTCCCTGATTTCATCTTTATGGTGAAGTTTAAAGCCTTTAACACACACGGCTGTAAGGCGCGGCCCGGCGCGGTACGAGGGGTGGCGCTCGCTCAGAGACGAGCTGCACTATATCCACACTCTCGATCAAGAAGCAGAAAAACATGTTATGCAACCTTGTCTATTTCGTGCACTGTGTTCTTGATGGAAAAAAAAAAAAAGAAAGTACTGAAGGAGAAGGGAGGAGGAAGTAGAGACGCTGCGAGCAAAACACCAAGGTTCTGCTTTACCTCAACACAAACTGTACTCGGGCTGTTCATGAGTACAATTCAACATTTACAGAAATGTCGATATTATGGTGAAGTCTGACATGCAAGGGAAAACTTCCTGAGACAGCATGAGGAAAGGGGACAGAAGGACTGAAAACATGCTGGATCTATTCATCTGAGTCGGTTAACACATATACAGCTAACCTGTGTTTGAGTTACTGATCTGAAGGTCGACGGTTCGAGCCGTCGCTCGCCAGGTTGCCGCTGTTGGGCCCTTAAACAAGGCCCTTCACACCGTCTGCTCCAGGGGCGCTGTACTGTATAATAACCCTGATATGCCAAGATTAAAGACTTTCACTGTGCAGGAGGTATATGTGATCTCAATGATTTGTGTTTAGCATCCGTATCTGATTATTAACTGTAAAACAGATGTTTAAAAAAATGTTAACAAATCTGTGTAACTTAGTGTAAGAGCACCGCCGCCGCCACCAAGTAAAGATAAACAACTAATCAATAAAACAGACCCTTGAGTGTGTGTGAACTGAATCCTGGCTGATTTCTTTTTTTTTTTTTTTTTTTCCCCAAGTTGCAAGCATTTAAGGGGATTACACAAGAATGAAAAAAGTTCAGGCTGCATTTTGGGCTTTTTGGGTTTTTCAGCCACATCTGTATCACATCACACCTTTATTTATTTATTTATTCCTTTTCTAAAAGCCTTACAGCCTTAAGAAACGTCTCCCAGTGTGTTCAAAGTGTGAAGTAACGGACGGGAAACTATAAATGATTAATACTTCAAGGAAACCTGCTTGAGGAATTACACAACTACAAACTGAGCTTTCTTTCTGTGTGTGCCACATCCTTCTTCTTCTTATTATTATTAATAGTACTGCCTTGTGATCTAATGCACCGCTAACCGTCTCATTCTTCCACTAATGTTAATATTTTCGATTTCGATTTCACTCACAGCATTTCGACAAAAAACCTAATCTTTAAAAAAAAAAACCCTCTCCAAGTCAACTTTACTACACACGACCTCAACGTTACTTTGGCTGGAACAAAAAGTTCTGGGTTATTCCTGAAATGCAACAGCTGTGGAAGTAGGGAAGGGTGGCTTTCCAAGAAAAATCCCTCCTACTTGGCGAAGCATGGCTGGTATTCCTATTTAATAAAGACTGTGTGATAAAAGCAAGAACAGTCTGAGAGCTGGGTCAGGGTCGACGGCTTATCGAGTGTGTTTTTTTTCTTTTCTTTTTTTTGTGTGTGTGTGTGTGTGTGTTGTTTTTGAACAGCTCAGGAGTGCAGTATCTCTGGAACAAACAAGCTGTGAATAGATAACGTATCATATAATGTTATGTAAAGAAAAAAAAAAACATCTGTTCTGTGCGATAAAGAAGCAGCCGTTGAGTAATTAACTTTGGATGTTTATCCAGTTTAGAGGAAACTTTGGTACAGAAAGTGTGCAACAGTTGTATGCAGAGTTGCAGTGAGACAGAAAAACACTGCATGCTGGTTTACAGATGTTGACTTCAGACGCCCTAACAAGCACCGAAAAGCAAAATCCGTCTATTTTTTCCATATATTGATTTGATTTTTAGAAATAAGAATCTTCCATTTACATTTGGTGTAAAAATCAAGGGCTTTCACCCACTTGCAAGACTGATTCCAAGTTCTTGTGTGTAATCTGGATATGTGTGGTTTCTTTATGATCACCATGCACACTTAGATCCTTGCTCGGTCAGACTCTACCCCTTTTTTGGGAAGAAGCATGTGCTCACCTCCTGGTGTGGTGGAGAACAGGGTTCCTCCAGGCGTCTGGCTGTAGAGGTCTGGGAGCTGGGACCAGTCCTTCAGCTGGATCACACGGGTCGGGATGGGACAGCTCCTGGTCTTCTGCGTGTTAGCTGACATGGTGGACCTACAAGCTGGAGGAGTTCTGTAGAAGAAGCAGACAATAAAGCTGTCCCACTGCTGATTATTATTCTTTCTGTTTGTTTATTCTGACCTCCTTACTTTTCTGTTCTTCCCTCTTTTTTTTCTTTTCTTTTGACTCCCTTTGCTAAACTAAACTAACCTGATTTCTAAAAGCACATTGTTGCAGAAGCAGACCAGTTGCAGGAGCAGTTGTACTTTTCCACAGCAGGAACTACAGTAGTGGGTGCAGGGTGTGTGTGTGTGTGGATATTTAACACCAACAGACAGGACGTGCTGATCAGGGTTGCCAGATTGGGGGGTTTCTTGATCACAAAAACAAATCCACCCTAAACTACTTGCAAGTTAATATTGAGAATTAAATGTAGTGTAGTTTAAACTCTGGTTAATTACGCAGTGATGCCTACATCTCTACCTAAAGCAAGTGATGCAGCGGTCCTTTAGTGCGTTTAATAATCTCTTTCAGTTTCACATCTGTACACTGATCAGCTTCCGGGGGCATCATTACTAACGTCCACCATCATGTTCATTATATTATAGACCTCTAACATTTTATCGCTAATTCACAGAACTTGAAATAAAGGACTAATGAATATTTTCCTCCTGTTACTTTATTTACATCAAAGCATTTGGCAGCCGACCCCTTATCGACAGAAACTTTTATCTTACTATACATCTGAGAAGACTTGGTGGTCGTGGGATTTGAAACTAGGACCTTCCAAACCGTAGTACAAGGCTTTAACCACTGAGTTACCCCTGACCCCGGACTTTAGAACATATATACAGCTTGGTTTGCCATGGATCAGATTTATCTAACACTAGAGGTTTACCTGTAGCTCCATCTGCGTGCAGATCCTGACACCTACATGCTACGGTTACCTGCGAATGAAGTGTGCGGTCAACTCGCTGCCGCTCCTCACGCTGCTCCAATGTTTCGGCAGAACTTCCTTCTGCCTGTCGTATGCGCTGTTGCTGTAGACGCTGTTTCAGTAGCCCTGAGCTCGACATGACTTACCTGTTTTGCCGTAGTCATAGGTGCCTACTGTTACAGTGGGTGAGGAACGCTTGTGACATGGTCGCAGTATGACTTAGAAGTTACAGATGATGCTGCCTACTGTTATATCATATGCATACCCGGCCAGGCTCGATTCCCGTCTCTGTGTGCATGGAGTTTGCATGTTCTCCCCGTGCTTGGTGGGTTTCCTCCGGG
>JAQMYI010000002.1:4437882-4450507 GCA_030014275.1 Clariallabes melas | reverse complement strand
ACTGAGGGCACAAATTACAAAACTGTTGCCACAGATTTTTTTTTTCTCCTCTAGGTGACTTCCGGGGCTCCGTACCACTGACACGAACAAGTTTTGAACGGCTCTCGGGCGCACACACGTCCGGCTTGGTTTTATCGCTTCGTACGCCGGAAATGCTTCGCACAGCCCGAAACTTTAATTCCTTGTTCTTGTGTTTAATGGGGGCTCACAGACCATGTAGGCGCATACTGCCACCTGCTGTATAGGAGGGTGTAAATACGCAAGTGTACCTGAGAACAGAGCACAAAAAAACCCCAATGTGAACGCTGGGCCACATTTGATCTGGGCTTCGGTCCTCTATTTAGTGATGTCTGATCTAGAATGTAGAAAATCAATCCAAACCTTTGACTGGTACGGTGTGTTTGCTCACTTAACCTTATTTCCTTTTTATTTATTTTTGTATTCTGTAAGGCTGCTTTGTGACCATGATCATTGCTAAAAAGAGTAATATAAATAAAATAAAAAAATCTAATTAAAATTAAGTAGAATAAAACAATTGTGAGTCCCCCAATTGTTAAAGACCTAATCTTGCAAAAGACTAGTTTAGATTAATAATATTAGGCTTATTTATAGAATTGTTAGTAATAGAATGAATCAAATAGTTATTTTTTCAAATCCGTCGTAATTGTATTATCGTGATAATTATTCTTGAAACATATTAATAATCTGTGTTCAGTTTGTTCAAGTCTTAACCAAAAACAAACAAAATTAAATAATAATCTGTCTCTTTAAAGCATGTCAGACGGAGAGGGTTTCGTGGTGCGAGTGAGAGGATTGCCCTGGTCCTGTTCGGCAGATGAAGTCCAGAGATTCTTCTCAGGTAAAAAAAAAAAATATATATATGTAAACCTTGAATATCTATTTAAACTCTTGTCCCGATGCAGATTTAAACACCTCGCGTCTCACTTGTGCTGCAGAATGTAAGATCGCAAACAACGGCACGAGCATACACTTCACCTACACGAGGGAAGGGCGGCCGAGCGGAGAGGCGTTTGTGGAGTTTGAA
The DNA here is from genome assembly GCA_030014275.1 of Clariallabes melas. Lineage (NCBI taxonomy): Eukaryota > Metazoa > Chordata > Actinopteri > Siluriformes > Clariidae > Clariallabes > Clariallabes melas. The sequence continues at coordinate 4,449,462 of JAQMYI010000002.1, read as the reverse complement.
AGTGAGGAAGATCTCAAGATCGCAGTGAAGAAGGATCGAGAAACCATGGGACACCGTTATGTAGAAGGTGAGGGTGGAGAGCAGTCAGGCTTATGAGAGTGACGTGACCAGGCGCTGATGGACCGTTTCCGTGTCGTTTCAGTCTTCAAATCCAACAGTGTGGAAATGGACTGGGTCTTAAAGCACACTGGACCCAACTGTCCAGACACGGCGGGAGACGGCCTGGTCAGACTCCGAGGTCTGCCCTTTGGCTGTAGCAAAGAGGAGATTGTTCAGTTTTTTGCAGGTAAGTCCACCAGCACTTAGGGGTTTATATCTCACACCTCATCAATAATAAACGCTCAGTTATTTTATAAGTCAATGTTTTCTAGTCTGTGATTATTATTATCATTATTATTATTTTTGTTCAGTAGTCATGTACAGAAGACTAAAAAGTCACTTTTATATTCTTACCTTATAACTGAAAGGTTGCCTATGTGCTTTATGTTAAGACTTTTGCATGATAAGGAGTCATAGGAGGTTTTTCCACTGCACACTCATAAACAATACCTGGCCAAGAACCTGGTACCAAGAGAACCTGGCGTCAATCTGCGTTATCGTTATACTTTTAATACTCAGTACATAGGACATTTTGGATATAAAGTTATAAGTTGCTTTTAGTTGCTAAAAATGATGGAATGAAAATAGCACTGGGTTTTATTTATCAAGCTCGAATACAAGGAGAGTTATTCACAAATAAAAACGGACCAAAGGTACCTTGGAGTTAATTTTGAAAGCCTTTAACATTATTTCGCAGTAGTGTACAGTGCATTATTCCAAAAGTGTGAGCTCCTGCCAAAGAAACTAAAAACTAAAATTATATATTATTCACGATTCGGGGCGCAACGATTCATCAACATTGTGGACTAAAATCGATAATCAGATGAGTTGGCAACAAATGTAATTGTTGATTTGTTCATGATGTCATCGTGCATCACCTTAACTCGCATAATTGCTGTCCGCCATCTTTAATTTTTATTTCCTAGTTATATTTTATTGCGACTATTTTGATTCATTGACTGTTGTTAAAAGCGCTGTACAAAAATGTTTTAATTTGATTGAATCATTCTTGGTTTTAGAGTTTGTTTCATCAGGAAAGTTGATTAAAAGATATTTTTAATTACATATTCATGCTTATTATCTTGTTTTTTTTTTGTTACCACATGCACAAAAACTCAAAGCTAAATTTAAAAGCTAATGGCTAAATAAGAGCTATCGAAAAAATGTGGCATGTTTAATCACAGTAGTTGCAGCCCTGTTCACAATCAAAAAAAAAAAAAGGAGGGGGGGAATATCACATTTTCATAGGACACCCAAAACGCGACATACTAAACCAACAAATAATTAATAACACACCTCAGAGAAGACGAGGGAAAAACAGCAACACACAAATTTTACAAAACGATCAAGAACAATAAAAGCAGAGCAAATAAGACGAGCTCACTGGTTCTGTTTACTGAAAAACAAAATACATCCATGGATCATCCAAACATAACTACATACCTACAAAAACAAATCTTAAGTTAGTCTCAGACTTCAGCAGGAAACAGAAACTTTGGCCAGTTTAAAACAACCAAACACAAAGAGTCTGAGTTCCTATAATGTGTGCAGTGGAAAACAGCCTATGGATACCTTATGGGTACCTGATGAGACTTTCTCATACCATAATAATACAATCTGTGTAACGTTATCACACTTTTAGTACATTGCACCCCATCTAGTATTTCCATGTAACCTCATTTCTGATGTACAACCTTTAATTCCCTTAGCAGACTATAAATCTTTGTCAATGGGCTTGTGATTTAATATGTCCCCCACTGGGGTTATCTGTCCTTGGGTTGAAGGGTTGGAAATCGTGCCAAATGGGATAACATTGCCGGTGGACTTCCAGGGGAGGAGTACGGGGGAGGCCTTCGTGCAGTTTGCTTCACAGGATATAGCTGAAAAGGCTCTAAAGAAACACAAGGAAAGAATAGGGCACAGGTGGGGATGGTTGGTTGGTTGGCTGGATAAGTTGCTTTTCTTATGGTGTACACCTCTCAACAATTATATGCACTGCAGAAATGGCAAGACCTTCTCTAAAAAAAACAAAACAAAACAACAACAAAGCATCAAATAACTGCTAGCGTTAACAATCACACATAGCTTTTCAAAAGTCGAGTCCCAGTTCTTATGAAAGCACACGTTAGTGCTGAGTGAGTCATCGCATGTAGTCGTGAATCATCTGTTCTTCACTTCACTTACAGCGTTCAGAGCGGTCGAGTGGATCGACTCCGGTGGGAACGTGACGCAAACGTTTGAGTTTTAAGGCGCAAACTGTGCCAGAGCTGTAGCGCTACGGAAAGTGTGTGTGTGTAGATTTGGTTTCATTTGGGTTGAAGTAACACAGTTAATGCACAATACACACACAGTTTTTTTTAATGTATATAATAATCAGATTATTTATTGAACTCATTGACCCTGTGTTTGTTGCCAAACGTCTCTTTTCCACTGAAGTGAAGCAGGTGCTAGTTCGCGTCTGTGCTAGCGTCGCGTCAATAGCGAAGCTCCTAAGAACTGTTTCCCCCCCTCCCCACGGGCTACAGAGTCTCGCCAGTAAGTCACTGTATACGTCCTTACACGTCTCTACTTTCTCTAGACCATCAATATGCTTAGTGAGCCGTTCTCCTGGCTTTAGCGTTACTAGAAAGCATTTCAGCTGCTCATTGCATATTGAAATCATTAAAAAAAAATGTCAGTCACAAATTTTTAATTGGTTGTGATAATTCCGCCCCCCAGCACCCAGTAAGCGGTTCTTTGTTGTAACCCCAAGTGTCGGTGCTGCTGTGGAACCGCTTCTAAATCAGGCACCGGTTTACCTCCGGAACCGTCTTGGTGGAAAAGGGGTAAAAAAGTTTTACAAGGACTTTGCAGCTCAGCACGCCCCTCAGCCAACTTTTATTTTTAATTTTATAACATTTCCAAGTCACAAAAATGATGGATCTCTCTGATTGGGATTCTCAAATTCATGTCAACACATCCTAAGACAAGACATTCATTACTTTTGCTGCTGTTACACAAATTTATTGTGAAGTTGTGCATTCAGGCGAAACCCAAAACACACCCGAGTCTTAAGAAAAACACTACACGTCTTTACCGCCACACACAAGCACCATGTACAGTGGTGTGAAAAAGTGTTTGCCCCCATACTGATTTCTTAATTTCTTTGCATGTTTGTCACAGTTTAATATTTCAGATCATCAAACAAATTTAAATATTAGTCAAAGATAACACAAGTAAGGACATCATGCAGGACATCAATGAAGGTTTTTATTATTAAGGGAAAACAAAATCCAAAACTACATAGCCCCATGTGTGAAAAAGTGTTTAACTCTGGTTTATCACACCTGAGTTAAATTTCTCTAGCCACACCCAGACCTGATTAGTGCCACACCTGTTTATAATCAAGAAATCACTTAAATAGGTCCCTGCCTGACAAAGTGAAGTAGACGAAAGATCCTCAAAAGCTAGACATCATGCTGAGATCCAAAGAAATTCAAAAACAAATGAAAAAAATAATAATAATGGAGATCTATTAGTCTGGAAAAGGTTATAAAACCATTTCTAAAGCGTTGGGACTGCAGAGAACCACAGTGAGAGCCATTATCTACAAACGGCAAAAACATGGAACAGTGGAGAACCTTCCCAGGAGTGGCTGGTCGACCAAAATTACCCCAAGAGCGCAGCGACAACTCACCCAAGAGGTCACAAAATCACCACAGCAACATCTAAAGAACTGCAGGCTTCAGTTCCCTCAGTTAAGGTGAGTGTTCATGACTCCACCACACGAAAGAGACTGGGGGGCAAAAATGGTTTGCATGGCAGAGTACCAGGACGAAAACCACTGGTGAGCACAAAGAACATAAAGGCTCGACTTTGATGACATCTTGATGACTGACGAGACAAAGGTTTAATCTGTTCGAAGGTGTGTGTCCCATTATGTGTGGTGTAAAAGTAAGACCGCATTTCAGACAAAGAACATCATACCAACAGTACAATATGTTGGTGGTACTGTGGTGGTCTGGGGCTGTTTCACTGCTTCAGGACCTGGAAGACTTGCTGTGATAAATGGAACCATGAAAATATCCTGAAGGAGAATGTCCGTCCATCTGTTTGTGACCTCACACTGAAGTGACCCTGGGTTCTACAGCAGGACATCATGATCCAAAGTACACCAAGAAGTCCACTTCTTAATGGCTGAAAAAACATAATGAAGACTTAGGAGTGGCCTAGTCAAAGTCCTGACCTGATTCCAATTGAGATTCTGTGGCCTTAAAAAGGCAGTTCATGGGCCTCCGAGTGGCGCAGTGATAAAGCGCTCGCCCTACCCTGGTTCGATTCCCGGGTGATGCTGTAACCTCTCACAGCCGGAGGTCTAGAGAGAGCTGATTGGCCGAGCTCTCTCAGAGGTGGGATTAGAGGTACTTTGTGCTCCCACATTAATCAGCCAATCAGGGGCGTCTGTGAGCTCACGCAAGCGGAAGGAGTGGATAGCGCTGTCCTCCGAGTGTGTAACACCGCTCCCAATGGTGCGTGAGCGAGCAGTTTGAAAAAAAAAAAAGTGACGTCACATGGTTCGGAGGAAACACGTGATAGTCTTCGGCCCTCCCGACTGAGTGGTAATAGTAGCCTTAATGTAGGAGCCCCCTAGTGACGGGGAGGAATTGGACAAATTAGGGAGAAAATCCCTCCAGTGTGGCTGAATTACAACAATTCTGCAAAGATGAGCGGGTCAAAATTCCTCCACAGTGCTGTAACGGACAAGTTATCGAAAACGCTTGATTGCCGTTGTTGCTGCTAAAGGTGCCCAACCAGTTTTTGGGTTTAGGGAGCAAACACTTTTTTACACAGGGGATGTGTAGTTTTTTTTGGATTTTGTTTTCGCTTAATAATTGAAACCTTTATTTAAAAACTGCATGATGTGTGATAAGAAATCGGTAATGGGGCAAACACTTTTTCGTACCACTGTATCTTAACGTACACGTGTGTGACGTGGATTCTGATGACTAGGATGTTCACTCAGCACTAAGTTCGATGCTGTAGGGATTTCCTTTCTCACACCTTCTCTTTTACTACATTGAAGACTTCAGGTCATGAGGACGCGGTAACGCAGGTAACACCGAGTCAGACAGACTGAAGTCTTTTATTTATTTATTTTTCTGTACTCTGCCAATGTGACCTCTGTGTATCTTTCTTTTTTTAAATAAAAATAATAATGTTAATAATGATATAAAAAGTGGCCATAAGAAAAGCTGAATGAGGGTTTGACTGAGAAGTTTCCATTAAATACATTTTCGGAGTCATTGCCAATTATTCAGTGCTGCAGTTCTTAGGGTTTATTATTATTATTATTATTATTTCCTGTGCACGCAGCAATGCTTTGTCTCGTTCCGCTTCTGTACTGCGGTTCCAGCGATGTGCCTCTGACCCCCCCCCCTGTAGGTACATAGAGATTTTCAAGAGCAGCCGCGCGGAGGTGCGTACGCACTACGAGCCGCAGAGGAAGGTGATGGGGATGCAGAGGCCGGGACCCTACGACCGGCCGGGCGGCCGCGGCTACAACAGCATGAGCCGCGGGGTCTCGTTCGAGCGCGTGCGCCGCGGAGGATACGGAGGAGGTACGTACAGACTGGACACGACGCCTTTTTGTACTGAACGCTCGCTACTACTGAAATCCCTTCAGAAGCTCCACCCACAGATTCTTCACTGTTCATTTCTGATTGGCTGGAATAGTTTTGTTCGACCATTAATTGGTCTGAAGTTTCATAAATCCACTCACTTCAGAGATCTGTCCTCTCGCTGTTCCTGTTCAGCGTGTCCATACTCTTACTTCTCTGTCTCACCTCAGATGGACGTTATGGGGACGGCGGTTCCTCTTTTCAGAGCACGACGGGTCACTGTGTGCACATGAGAGGCCTCCCGTACAGAGCCACGGAGACCGACATCTACAACGTGAGAATTATAAAGTATTACAGGATGTAAAACATGAATATAGTAAAAAAAAAAAAAATGATAATAATAAATGTAATCTTTATTCCTCATGTCCTTTCAGTTTTTCTCTCCCCTCAACCCGGTGCGCGTGCACGTGGAGATCGGACCTGACGGGAGAGTAACGGGTGAAGCTGACGTCGAGTTCGCTACGCACGAAGACGCCGTGGCGGCCATGTCCAAGGACAAAGCTAATATGCGTCAGTAAACATGCAAATGTTTTTATTCATAATAGATTTAAATATTACTGAAGCGCGTATTCACTGCATCGTCATCATCATGAAGGGAATAAACGTATATATTGTAATTGGTTTGTTTATAGAATCTTGTTGATGTTTAGTTTAGAGTTAACATTTCTGAAGAACATCACTAATAATTGTTCCGCAATCTGGCGCAAACTGCAAAAATCCTCGATTTTATTTTTATTATTTTTTTGCTAGTATTTATTTGCAAGTAAAAAATTTTTCATGTGTTACAAAGTTAATTCAGCTTAAAAATGGTATGGATTTGTTTTAAAGGGAATTTATTGTACTCAGTTAAGTCATTTTAAAATGTTCAGATGAGTCTCTAGTGTGCATGAACACACACATGTTTTACCTTTTTTCCTTAAAAATTTTTCTCCCCTATTGTGACCTCACACACCAATAATCCCTCCCTTCTTCGTCAATGCTAGTGGTTATCAGATTAGCCAATCGATATGTACATGCATACATTTGGAATGATTGACAGCTGCGTAAGTGTTTCGAACACCTGAATATAACAGCATTTAAAAGAAAAAAAAATTGTCTTTTGTCTTCTCAGAACATCGTTATGTCGAGCTGTTCCTGAACTCAACAGCAGGGGGCGGCAGCGGCGGATACGGAGGTCAGTTGATGGGAGGAATGGGTTCGTTTTAATATTTTGGCTGTTAAGGTTAAACGAGTCAAGAGGTTGCTTTAACTTGCTGTGTGTGTGTGTGTGTGTTGCTTTCTCTCAGGAAGCCAGTCGTCCTACGGCCACGGCGGTCAGCAGATGAGCTCCGGGTACAGCAGCGGCGGCGGCGGCTACGGCAACCAGAGCGGGATGGGAGGATACGGAGATTACAGTGAGTGTCAGCTCTGCTCCGCCCACATGCAGCAGTGTGCAGAATAATTATTAAAAAGAAAAAGTTGTTGTGTGAACCTGAATGGCGCGAGTGAGAGCCTGCAGGTCCTAAAGTGTGTATTTGTCCCTCCTGTCAGGTAATCAGGGCGGAATGGGGAGCAGCTACTACGGCGGGGGAAGCCGAGGCTCGATGGGGATGAACGGCCTGAACAGCAGCATGGGCGGAGGATGGGGCATGTAGCCACGCCCACCTCCATCTAATTAAACTCCCCCGGTTTAATGTCTCTCCATGATTTCATTTGCTTTCCTTTTTTTTATTTAAATTTTTTTTTTTTATTGAGCATAAATGCTTTACTTAAGTGAAAAGCTTGTAATATTAATTATTACAGTTTTATGTTTTTGTATTAAAAGTGAAGTACATTTCTGGACGTTAGTTTAGCAGTGAGAAAGTCAGTCTTTATTTGCACATGAATGTCCACGTTTCTCTTCTAAACACGAGGAAGGAAAAATGTCCTGGTGTCCAGCGAGACGCCGATCGTGTCGTACGGTTGTAGAGCAGATGAGGAGACGTGACTGTAACGTCAAACAGACGCATGCGAGAAAGTGGAAGTGGTCGATCATGTCCTTTTTTTTTTTTTTTGAGGAATAGATGTCTGATAGACGTCCAGTTTTCGTTTTTGCACAAACAAGCTGATGTTTTTAAAAAAAATTTTTTGCTGGATCAGTGTTTATTAAAATCTGTATCATTACATGAAAAACAGTCGTGATCGCAACTTGGACTTTTATCTTTTTAAGAAAACTTAGCATAGTGTTAGAAGATCAGTGTTACAGTTTTCTTAGACGTTTATATGGAAACATTTCCATTCGTTTCTGTTACACTTTGCTCTTTCTTAATTCCTTATATGTTTAAATAACACCAGAAAGTTGGAAGCTTTGAGGTGAAGCCACAAATAAAACCCTGACTGGTCAGAGTAAAAAAAAAAAAAAAAAAGGCAAAAAAAAAAAAGTTATCCACTGTTTTGTCATTTTATTCTGAAAAAGTATCATTAAAATGGCACTTTAGGCAATACTTCAGGTGTCATGTGGTCATGTTTTTGTAAGGACAGTGTTGTAGTTTTGGCATTACAAGATTATTTGACATGAACCACACATTTTGCAAAACAATGAAACGATTCATAATGCTCAGAAACGTATTTGTAATCCACCCTGACAAAAAGGGACGGGAACCCGCAGTCACCTCCCGATCACGACATCATCACCTACCGCGGTGCCGATTCAATTAAAATTGCTATTCTATAAGTATCGTGATTTAATATGACATTTTTCAGTTTTGTAACAATTTTAATCCTTTATAAAAAGTTTAATAAGTAAATAGTAAAACTAAGTAATAAACTTTTTTTTTATAAGTAAACTAGTAAAAAAAAAAAAATCAATTTTGGAGTCGATATGTAAATCACGACACAAGAATTGCGATTTATAACAATCGATTTTATTCCCCATCTTTAATTCTGACTTACTTCTACACCAATTAAAAATATTGAATTATATATGACTAATAATTTCTGTTTATACAGCAGTTTGTATTGACTTGACCAGACCATATACTGTATGAAGTTTCATGAATATAATAATTTGCATGTTGCTCAGTTTGAGAAGTACGACCTCATGTCTGTTGTCTTTTCATCAGTTTCTCATCACTTGTAGCTTATTTGCTTCTGTTTAAATACGACCCAGCCTAAGAAACTGTTTTACAGATTGTTTTATTCATAATGATATATTGCACATGCGGGCAGATGGTTCCAATCTCAAACAACACGGCTTTAAGAAAAGCACTTTATTCTTATTCCCTATAATCACATTTAGAAAATGATTGACGTGATTGAAAAGAAAGAAAAAAGAAATCTTGGACCTTTTCCTTTTGCAGGTTTTCAAAAGATTACGAAAAAAGTGTTTTATTTTTGAGTCGTTAGTTTTTTTTCTCCTTAAAATGGAGATTAAAGGCTAAAGAGAGAAAAATACAATCATCATCATCACCATTAGTTTGATCATACATCACATTTCACTGTGTTAATCTTCTTACAAAATTCTCCCTGTAGAAGAAATTACAAAATAACTTTGCATATGACTTTTTTTTCTCCATTTCCTCAATCACATGCTGATTAAAAACCTTTTGGATCCCCTTAAAAACAACAATGCATATTTATTATTTATCTAGTCGGCCACTCGTAAGGTCACATTCGCTGTTTTAATGAGACGGCGAGGAGCGTCAGGAGCTGCTGGAGCACCTCTGGAGCAGGAGGGCGTGACAGACGTCGCAGACGCGCACCGGTCTGGGGTACGACGGCAGCGCCAGCTCGTTACTGGAACAGCTGTTGCAGTAAATGTCGCCGCAGTTCCTACAGTGGTGCTGAAAGGAAGAGACGCGAGAGAGGCGTCAGCTAAAAAAGAAACTAGCGAAACAAATCCAGATAATAAACCGAAAACGGAACACAGAGTTGGAGACGGAGAAGCTCACTTTTCTGCGAGAGATTGAGAATTCCTTCTGGCACTGCTTACACTGCGTGGCCTCGTCGTCCTTCAGCCAGGCCTGACCCTAAACACGGGCACGAAGCAAACGAGGAGTTTTAATAACCTGCATTTACGTCTCGCTGCATTACAGCAGGTCTGAAAGTACACGGTTCGAGCTGCAGGGTTTAGATTAATGCACTTAGATTAAAGATTCGGAGTAAAACAGATTTGGAGCAAAGAAAGGAAGAAAGAAAAGAATGAAGGAATGAATGAAAAGGAAGAAAAGAAGGAAGAAAAGAAAAAAGAAAAACAAGGAAGGATGGAAGGAAGAAGAAAAAATTAATAAAAAATAAAAAATAAGAAAATAAGTAAGGAAGAAGAAAAAAGGAAGGAATAAAAGAGAAAAGAATTAAGAAAGAAAAGGAAAAAGGAAGGAAAGAAAAAAAGAAAGAAAAGAAGTAAGGGAGAAAAGAAAAACAAGGAAGTAAGGGAGAAAAGAAAAACAAGGAAGTAAGGGAGAAAAGAAAAACAAGGAAGGAAGAAAAGAAAAACAAGGAAGGAAGAAAAGAAAAACAAGGAAGGAAGAAAAGAAAAACAAGGAAGGAAGAAGATAAAAGGAAGGAAGGAAAGAAGGAAGGAAGAATAAAAAGGAAGGAAGAAAAGAAGGAAGAAAAAAAAAAGGAAGGAGAAAAAGAAAAAAGGCCACGCCCACTTAATACAGATCTGGAGGATCATGTGACATGATCTTTCTGCTCCTCTGAGCGACACGACTCATCTCCACAACATACTGGATAAAGAGCGGAGAACCTTCAGTAAGAGACGCTTCAGCTCCGCTGTGAGAACGAACACTAGAGGGCGTCTTTACTTTACGAGAACTCTGTCAGGAGGGGGATCTCCTTCACATCACAATAAATATTCTCATATACATTCTGTCTTCAGTGCACAAACCTCCATTCATTACATCCTCTTTTTACTTTATTAGTATTTCCTGGTTCATTCTCTCTCTGTTACTCCTTGCAGTACGAGGCACCTTATGTACAGCCTCATTCCCACCTGTGTATATAATCATCATGTACATGAAGCTGTATTTTCATACTCATATTATTTGATAGCATTTTTCTTGAATCTTGAATGCACCTTAAACTGGACACAATTTTACCTCATTAATGCACCTTAAGTGTAAACCCTTACCCAGCTGCTTACCTTTAATGCTTTATTAACTTCTTTAAAGTCCTCCATCTTCAGTTTGGACCTGAAGACGAGAACACAGTGTACATCACGCATGGTGAATAACTCTACACGTACGGTTATGACGGTCTGGTCTGTGTAGAGTCTTACTGGCTGAGATGAAGTCCCATCTCCTGCAGCGCCTGCTCCTGCTCCTCACACAGCTGCTGCAGCTGTTTCTTCTCCTGACGCAGGTCCAGTATCTCCTGTTACAAACAAGATATTTCCTTTGACGGCTCAGTGAGACGACGGAGACACGGTGGACACGTTTCACACGACACGCTGCTGCTGTTACGTAGGTACAGAGACACTTTGTTACCTTAGTCACGGGATGGGCTGTTATGAGAAAATAATCAGTGATGGTACGTACGATCACTGGTACATCATCATCATCATCATCTCTAAGGGGATTGTTTTTTAATAACGAAATGTGGTTAGGAGTTTTAAAATAAACCCAATTTGCAGTGTCACCTCACAATGAATATTACTATAGAAATAATAATATATTTGAATATTTTCCTTTGTTCTTTGCACCATCACTATTACTCACACTGGTGTCGCCTTTATCATAAATACAACTGAACATCAATATTACACATCACTTTATTTATTATTAGTATGTGTGAATGTGCGTATGAGTGTGTGCCCTGCGATGGATTGGCACCCTGTCCAGGGTGTACCCTGCCTTGTGCCCGA
>JAQMYI010000002.1:4339512-4351950 GCA_030014275.1 Clariallabes melas | reverse complement strand
GATTTTCTCCCCTAATTTAGTCGTGTCCAATTCCTCCCCGTCACTAGGGGGCTCCCACATTAAGGCTACTACTACCATTCGGTCGGGAGGGCCGAAGACTATCACGTGTTTCCTCCGAACCATGTGACGCCAGCCGACCGCATCTTTTCGAACTGAGCTCACAGACGCCCCTGATTGGATGTAGAGCCGTGATTAAAGTGGGAGCGCGAGTACCTCTCATCCCTCCCCTCTGAGAGAGCTCCGCCAATCAGCTCTCTCTAGACCTCCGGCTGTGAGAGGTTACAGCTGGTTCGCCACTCAGAGGCCTAATTTCAAACATTTAAGTGATCTCAAATCAAGATCATTGATGATTTTTTCCCAAACACATTTCTCTTATGAAATTGAGGTTTCATCATTACTTATTAATTCTTTTTTCAGGTCTTAATCCAATTCCAGCCCTTCCATCAATCTCCTTAGTTGTTTTCTTTGCTTAATGCTGGCCCTTCTAAAATAGTGACTTTTTTCACCAGACAGTGCATGCTCAGAAGGTGTTACTACTACAGCTGCAGATCAGAGCTGATTATAGTACATTATTTCTTACATAGTATGTCGTAAAATGTAGTGAATGCTGTACATACTTATAAAAAATGTATACAATCATTGATATGGTGAAATTTACCTTAGGTCTCCATTGTCAGCTCTTTAAGTCAGAAGTACAGTATATATACTCATACACTCATACAGAAGTACTGTACTGTATATAAGTAAGAAGTATATAATCCAATTATATAAATTAATAAAAAATATGATGTGTCATTCTTTTGGACAAACACTTTTGGATAGTTTTTGTGGCCGGGCAACAAAACTGCATATGCAGGTAGCATTTTTTTGGCAGGGGTGGGGCAAAACATGAATCAACACAAATGTACATTGTGTTTATGATGGGAGGTGCAGGGCATGCTAAGAAGTGGAATTCATGACAATTAAACAGCAGAACATGAACAAATATTGCATATAACCTCTACGGTAATGTATATATGATTGATTCTAATTGTCAGAAATAATTAGAAAAAAAAATCATAGAACCACAATAATTTGAAAAATTAGGGCCAAAATAAAATAAATATTTGAGTTCAGACTTGAAACTAGCCCTTTCTCAGGCACTTTGAAAATGTTGGATCTAAGTGGGTTTTTGCGTGGTCAGTGGGTCTCTGGGATGCCATTTCATTAATGGAAGAGCAAAATGCAAGTGGAAAAGAGAAATTTGTTGGTTTAGTTGTTGGTAATTGCAAAAACAAGGAAAAAGAATTGAAAAACAGAGAGGAAAAGTTCAATACTTTAATCATAATTGATTTTTGAAAGTGGAAAGATCTAAGTAGTGGTGAGCATTATGACTTCAGAGTACACACTGTCTTGAGTCTGCCCACTCTTTACTTTCCTTTTGGTTTTCTTTTCATTAAAATGTAAGGCAGCATAATTCAGCTCAACAGAGTCGCGGTCCTGTGAAAGTAAATAAAAATTAGACACAATAATATAAATAAAAATATATAGTAAATTAAAGTCAGGCTCATTTCTGATACCTGAGTGTCTGTTTTTTCCATTCTTCTATCAGTGCTTGGTCTCTCTGGTGAAGAATAATTTAACATTTATTTAATTTAGAACATATTTTATTCTACAGTTTAGAGATCCCGTTTCATCATGTGAAAATATATGACTTTATTATTATTATGAAATAGTATAATGTCATTCTAGGAAAATCAATTAATTTATTTAGAGCTGTAATTTTGTTACTTACTTGTATATTGTATATGTTTTCTCCATTTACAGAATAAAAAAGTTTGGACAAAGATCACAACCACACACACTCCCAAAGCTACAGTGAGCCAGATCACTACAGGATCCAAAGATTCTTCTGTAGCAAAAAAAAAAAATAACATGAAGAAAGTGTACCTTTATAAAAACATTAATATGAATGCTGTATAAAATGCTAACTAGATCTCCCTGCGAACTAGCAATAAAAATGGTAATAAAATTTTATATTCATTCAAAGATTGAAGCATTAATGCCTTCTTACTTAAGTTTATTCTTGTCCCGTTCCCAAAAATGATCTTCCCACAAAGTACCACAGCGCAGTAGTAAGTCCCAGTATCACTGAGGCTGAGGATGTTCTTGGAGAAGTTGTACACACAGGTGTGTGTAGAAGAGCCGCTCTCACACTGATGGCTGCTGTTGTGATGAGTGTAAATGATTTGAGGATGGGATTGTGGTGGAGCAGCTCTGAACCAGAGCACTTGGAGTTCTGCTGCTCTGCTCTTAAAGAGAACCGAGCACTGCAGAGTCACTGACGCTCCTGAAGGAACCGAGTCCAACACACTGCTCTGTGATACTGACACTTTTATATCTCCATCACCTGTTCAGTGTAATATAGACAGATGGACCTCACTTGTCTCTCCTCATCAGGTATATGTTTGTCTAGATGTGATTTGTATGATTTAGTGTACACTCATTAAATTCTTTAGCTATCCATAGTGAGAGTGTATTGGGATAATAATTTTAAGATCCATAAATAAAAAAGAACACATCACTATCAAGGACTTATTAATGATGTTTACAGTTAATTATAAAATACATTAGTAAAGAATAGACATGAAAATGTTTTTCACATTTAATAAAATCTACTTATTATACAGCATTTTCTCACAGTGGGATAGAATTACTGTTTTATAGCATAAGATTTAACTAGTATGTACTATATAATTGCAACAAGATCAAGAACGCCATGAAAGATGAAAAGTTCATCTTCATCTATAGTAATATACTGTACATACTTTCTTATAGTACGATCATGATTATATTTCTATAAATTCATTGCAGCACCTAAATGCATTTTAAGTAATCAGTACATTGCTAACAATGATTAACAAAAATTATAGCTTACGATAATTTCCTACCTTTCACTGATAGAAACGTTCCTTTCCGAAATGCTACAGTTATTTTTTTAAATCCACAGTAATACACGGCTTCATCTGACGGTTCCACGTTGTTAATTTTCAAATTGCAGCTTCTTCTCAAATCCTCAATGGAAAACCTGGGCGAGTTGAACTGACCTTCAAAAATGGGATTTTTTACTACTTTCTGGACTGTGACCATTACACAAGGCTCGTGTCCTACTACTTGTTTGTACCAAAGGATGGGATCAGTGTTTCCTTCTTCCTCTCTACGGCAGTGTAGAGTCACATTATCACCAGCAGCAGCACTGATCACTGAGTTCGGCTGAGAGATGGTATGCATTTGTGCAGAATCTAATGTTAGGAGCCACAGAACAACCAAACAATGTTATACTTGAATGGAACAAAACTTTCCTTAAAGTGCTGTATGGTGTAATGGATTATATATTTAACCTGGAGAACTATTTAAGATGGTGAACTATGTAAGAATTTAAGTATGTATATAGAATGGCCATATTTATTAATACAAACTTGGCAACAAAGTAAATTATTTTATTGCAATATAGATCATGTGAATAATTACAAAAGCAGGATCACTCACCAGTATGACCGAAAAGCACCGCCGTAATCCACATCAGCATCATCATCTTACACCTCAGGTTTGTGCATGAGCATGTCCTTTTTACAATTTGTCTTAAAGTCAAACTGAGCATGAGGGGGGTTACGGAAAGTTTTTGCAGGCTCAGCCCCCTAAGTTCATGGGCGTTGCATGTATAGAAAAAAAATGTATGAAAAAACAAAAAAGAGAAACAAATACTATTCATAAATAAATGTTGTGTATGTATGGATGGCATGGGAAAACCTTCCTATGGTGGAATTTTGACATTTTTCTCTACATACTGTAAAGGCCTTCAAACTACAGTTGGTGTAACAAATAAGTTTCCATTTTGTATGTGTCAACCACAAGTAAAGGTCAAGCAATTTGAAATTTGCTTGAAATAAAATCTCATGTGATGACATCAGAGTATAATTCAAACTGGTACTGCTCCAGAATTCCACTGTGCAATCCACGTGGTACAAACCACACCGCAAACACAGATTTCAGATAATTCTGTAAAAGTGGAACCTGATTAGGCCCTACATACTGTATAATACCCTGTATTTAACATTTTCTTGTTTTAGATAACCAAGTCTCTTCCTAGAATAAAGCAGTAAATTACTAAAGATGATTGTTAGTGGTTTCCCCTCCACATTTTCCATATTCTACCACTCAGTATATATTCTCTTAATATCATTCTTTATTGCTAATCAATGCCAACGATTACAGCCTGAAGTTACGCTCACCTAGCACTATTTTTCTGTGATTAAAGATAGGCTGTATTGTATTGAGACACTGAGAAATGCTGTTTCAGGCAGCTCATCATAACGTGATGGCAAAGAATTTGGAGCAGGAGAAAACAACAGACTGACACGTGGCCCATTTCTATCGCTCTGGCATTTGCAGGGATGTTCATTATGTGCATCATGATGTGAATGCCAACTGGTAAACATGTAGGCTATCCCAAAATTTCCATTTTGCCCTCTCTCACTGGTCAAGGTTTTCCTTTAATTGAACCACACATTGAAATTGCTTTGTGCCACTCATTTATCACCCCCATGTTGAGTGTAGCCTGAAGTTTACCACTTTTTTGTCTGTTCAGACAATCAGTATGAACAGACACAGGAATTGTTGTTCTCTATGGTTTATATGGATTGAGATGATAGGCTTGGAATGCAATGACTCTGTCTGTTCACTTACAGATGTGGCCATTAAGAATGCATGTTTTTCCTGTGGAAGGCCACAATTCGTCTCGCGGAGAGCCACTTAATCCCACAAGCACCATTTTTTTATTTAAATAAATGTGTTGTGCTTCACAGAATATCACAATAGTACATTTGTAATCTCATGGTTGACTTCTCCGACTCACCTTGTAACTTCAATAGGCTCTTGCCATGTGCTAAGAAATTTGGAGCTCTACAGTATGTAGGTAGTAAAATGAACACTTACAGTACTGGTGCAAATACCCATAACCAAATAACCCTATTATAGAGCTGGTATTATAGATTGATACTCCTGTAGCAAATTATCTTGTGTTAATTGACCCAGTGTGTGGAATTTTGTTCTCAGTTCAAGAATATATTGAATAATTTTTTTTCTGGATGAAGGTATCTCCTCCCAGATTTAGTTGATGTCTTCTAAGGCATTATTTGGCTTGCATCTGTATGATGATTCAAATGGGGAAAAACCCATAAAGGCTTTTGTGACTCTTCCTACTGTAAACAATAAGTCGTTGCTTTTGCTGCCTATGCTGCAAGCTTAGAACTAAGATAAAGTGATGTCATATATCTAAGCATTGTAATGGTCTAGGGGCGGCATGGTGGTGTAGTGGTTAGCACTGTTGCCTTGCACCTCCAGGGTCTGGGTTCGATTCCAGGCCAGGCTCGATTGCCGTCTCTGTGTGGATGGAGTTTGTATGTTCTCTCTGTGCTTGGTGGGTTTCCTCCGGGTACTTCAGTTTCCTCCCACAGTCCAAAGATGTGTAGATTAGGCTAATTGGCGTTCTTTTTTTAATTGCCCGTAGTTTGTGTGTGTGTGCCCTGTGATGGATTGGCAACCTGTCCAGGGTGTACCTTGCCTCGTGCCCTAAGCCTCCTGGGATAGGATCCCCGCGAACCTGAATACAGGATAAAGTGGTATAGAAGATGAGTGAGTGTAACGGTCTATGACTCTACTGCAAATCATGTAAAACTCATGCCAACCATCACAATCCATCTATAAATATGCACTATTTATCTACTATATACTATTGATGCACATAGTGCACCCATGGTTTGCTATACTGTAAGATGCGTCAACAGTGTTCCTGTTAACATTGACCTGGAGACCTGTGGCTATAAACCTGCTGCACATTTTCTCGCAACACTATAAGAACTCAACATTACCCAACACAGTTTAATATTTATTAAAGCATACTATTTTGTAATTTAGTAGTACTTGTGGGAACAGATTTTTACAGATTTAATAAACCAGCCTTTTTTTTTTTTTTTTTTTTTTTTTTAAAAGCTTTCCAATGTTGACAGCTAAAAGATGTTTACATCAATATTAAACAAAGAGTCTGGCATATTTTGATCCACTACAAACAGTCAAGAACAACTTGACAAACCATTCTAATCCGCTTGAAAAGAACTTGTGAACTGTTATAATGTTTGTAGTCAGTATCATCTACATGATACCTCAACATGACTGATTAGTTTTTCTTCATTCCTTACATAATAGAGCAGATAATCGCTACTTGCCGTATAAAAAGCAACAAAACCACAATAAATCCAATAGTTACTGTACTCTAAAGATGGCCTTCAAAACCCAAAGAATTTTAGGCATTTTTTTTCTGTCTATTTTTTATTTTTTATAATTTTTTTTATAAACATACTGTATATAGGGCTCAGGATTGGGCAGTATAGAGTGACATATGATACACATTACAGATTTAATTTCATTTTAACCAACTATACAAACATGACTGAGAAAAAAATGTGTCACATACTGTACAGTAGGCAAATAAACAGCACAGATACACACAATCACGTTTTTTTCTGGTTATTTTTGGTGGTTTCCATGCCCCCCCCCGCCCCCCCATCTCTCTCTCTCAAAAAAAAAAGCAATTTTTTCCCCCTATTAGCAAATACATTTTTTTTTTTAACATCATTGACCTGTCCTGTGTTGCTGGCATGTATCTGTGCTGCTAGGGTTTTAAATGAACTAGCATCACTATGGAAGCCCAGATTTTTCACCACAAAATAATCTCATTTCCAGAACCAGTGTTAGAGTCAAAGGTTTTTGAATGATTTTGAGACTATTAGATTTGTGCTTAGATTATTAACCCTCTTAAGGCAGGCGTTGCTGATTTGCAACAGTTAAAAACTAACTACCTTATTACCCCAGATACATATTTTATGAGTTTTTTACCAGATTTTTTTTACCAGATCTAACCCAGATTCTTCCTGTTACTAAAACTTAATTTGAGCATGAAAGGGTTAAGCTTTCAGAATAACTACACATATCTACAGTAAAAATTAAACCTGAAAACATTGAAAATTATTGACACTAAATCAGCTTAAAGACTAAATCTAAGTAATAGAAGGACTTCGCACATCTGAATATAATATATCTTGCGATTGGTGTTTCTTTACTCTTCCTCTTTTGGTTCTCCTCCCATTGATATGTAAGGCAGCGTAGCTCAGATCCATATTGTCAGACTCCTGTAGGAATGGATATTAAATTATAAATGGCAGATATATGAACTGCTTGTCCATTCACATTTCCTGAATATTTACCTGATTGTGGCTTTTATTTGTCACAGAACCTTCTTTTAATCTCTCTGTCAAAAAGAAAATTCACACTTTATTTTTGGATCTTTATTTTCATCTACAGAACATGTAAAAAACAGGATTTATTTATATTTTTACTAGATGTTCTTCACTTTAACAAAGAGACAAAAAATGTATATTTGGATAACTACTAAACGAAAACAAGATGAGAACAGTAATTCTTTAGTTTTTAAAAAAAAATATATATAAAACTCCTCTTTGATTTCTACTTGCCATTTAAACCTAAGCAGAATAAATACTAACATCAGTATTTCTAATAAACTTTTTACTGATGAAAAGTTGGCAGAAAGAATGATGTGGAAAAAAAGATTTGGATACTTTATAGAGTCATAACAGAATATCTTTATAGAGTCATAACAATAATTAACTTTAATAATAGCCATAATGCAGACTTACCTCTATATTGTTCATAATTTCTGCTTTTACAAGTTGCAGCAAAGGTCAAAGCAAAGATCATAACCACACACACTCCCAAAGCTACAGCGAGGCCGATCACTACAGGATCCACAGAGCTCTCTGTCATACAATAAATAACATAATATCAATACAGCTAAAGAATAAAGAGTATGGTAATCCTATCAGTGTTAATCACTGATATTTAAAACTACAAAGTAACGTTATTAGTTATAGAAAAGAGATAAGTATTATTTTGGTTTTTCAATTATGTTTCTTTGGTGTTGCAGCCTTATTTCTCTCAGACACTAAGGTGCATAAGTGTCTGAGAGACTCAAGAACTGAACTGGAAATTTCTGCCCCATACACAGTGCAGTTATAAGAATAAACTTCAAATTATAATTAACTTACCCAGTTGAATTCGTGTCCCGTTTCCAAAAACAATCTTCCCACACAGTACGACAGCGCAGTAGTAAGTCCCAGTATCACTGAGGCTGAGGATATTCTTGGAAAAGTTGTACACACAGGTGTGTGTAGGAGAGCCGCTATGACACTGATAGCGGCTGTCATGAGTGTAAATTATTTGAGGAGCAGCAGCTCTGAACCAGAGCACTTGTAGTTCTGCTGCTCTGCTCTCAGAGAGAACCGAGCACTGCAGAGTCACTGACGCTCCTGCAGGAACCGAGTCCAACACACTGCTCTGGAACACGGAGACGCTTAAATCTGGTTCACCTGTTTAGCATAATATACAGTAGACAGTGTAAATTATTACTTATAATGTAACCTGTATAATACATAAAATATGCAAACCAGAAGGATTATTCATGTTAATAAGAATTATTAATAAATTATAATATAATTAAATAATTATACAGTCAAAACATAACTTTTTTAATGCAAATCTTTCAACGATCTTAATAGTCATTCAGGTGACCCTTGGCCATTTTAGATTTCACATGAAAAGGCATAAACCTGAAAAAGAATTATTTTAAGCATTATTCGAAAATGCAAAATTCTTTTTAAGCTTTTACCAAAAACCGGAATGCCTTAATCTAAGCAAATTTTTTTTACAGGTCATATGCTTCTAGAAGCTTATACCAATTTCAGTATTAATACTAATAAAGAAATATAAATTATTTGCATTTTAAATGATTAATGTTTTAAGGGAGGCAGTATAACTCTGAAAATGCCCATTTTTTGGGGCACATATAAAATCATCACTCCAAAAACGGCTGAAGTTAGCAACTTGTAACTTTTAGTGAAGCAAGATTGGTCATTTTTATGTTGCAAAAATGTTAGAAGTAGTTTCTTCAGCACACACATCTTCTGTATTATATGTACAACATAATAAAAATAAAATCAGCACCAATACTGTGTTTTGGCCGACAGCATTTTATTCCAGGGCACTAATGAATTCTTAAATCTGGCCGACCAGAATATGTCTATTGATAAGGATAATTGAAAATCCCTAACTAAATAACTGTACTGAAATGTACTGAAAGATAAAAACTCTGGCAGGAGAACCAAAACTGAAAGAATTTAAGGAGCTGATACATGATCTTTTATATGTAATAAAAATGTAATATACAGATGGCATTAGGTTACATATATGTTCAAACATCATTGTTGCTTTTAACAGCTATAAAGTTCTGATGAACTATAGGAAGGGAGTTTTTCATTTTTATTATTTTTGACATTATTTTTGTTTGACATAAGTATTTAAACCATAGTATACCAGCAACATGTGAAGCATTTTATGCTAGTATGTACAGTATGAAGACACATACGGTAATAAACATAATATACAGTAATTAACAGTAATTATTATTATTATTATTTATTTGCTTATTATTATTAGTTTATTTATTTATTTATTTATTTATGTTTTACAATTTTATGAGTAGTTTAAAAGTGGAAAATGTATACACAATTGTTAAAATAGACAAAACTGGTTGTGTACATAAAGATTCTTACTTTTCACTGATAAAAATGTTCCTTTTCCAAACGCCTTTCCATAGTTTAGAATTCCACAGTAATACATAGCTTCATCTGATGGTTGTAAGTTAGAAATTATTAAATGGCAGCCTCCTATTTCTTTCTCAATGTTGAATCTTGGTGGCTTGAACTCCTTTTCATAATTAGGTGTATGATGAACTGTGACCATTACATGAGGCTCATGTCCTATTTTTTGCTTGTACCAAATGACAGCTTCAGTATTTTCCTTTTCTATTTGAAAGCAGTGCAAAGTCACATTATCACCAACATCAGCAGTGATCATTGGGGTGGGCTGATTGATACCGCTTGTCTGTGCAAAATCTGCAGTAAAACAAAAAATGTCCACCAACAACAGCATCAAAAGTTAATTCTATTAATAATACATAAAGTGTTGTTATTAGTATTGTCATAAGTGCAGTTAGATTTAGACAGGAAATGAAAGCAAAGATAAAAATAAAAAAAAAGTAAAACAAAAAAGTTAAAAACTCTGTGGCAAAAATCTATAACCTATGATATAATATGATATGTTTGATTTGGAACCATGAAAACCATCAATACTTACCAATTTGATTAAAAAACATCCTTGTAATCCACATTACCATGAGCATCTTGAGTCTGAGAGCTGTGTATAGCATGTGTGTTCTCGCTAAAGTGTCAGATGATCAAATGAGCACATCTCACTTTGTGGCAAAGTTTTATGATGTGTACCTCTGACATCATAGAATTTTCCACATACGATCTAGATTAGCAAGAGAGCAGCAGTAGTTAACTAACTTTGGCCCTTCAAAAAAATTTTTATCCTGTTCCTTCTTTAACAACTGATGCCTTTTTAACAACTCACAGAAAATGCAAAAAAAAAAACAATTTGTGCAAAATTTTATATATCTAAATGCACTTTTTAAAACTTCATGCAATATATTAACAAATGATCTTATTTATTTAATTGAAATATATTTTATTACCATAGTGTGTTCGAAAATAGACAATGTCACAAAGCAGCGTTACAAAATATAGATACTGTAGATTTAAATCCCCAGTGAACAAGCCAGAGGTCATCATCTATACCGCATTATCCTGTATTCAGGGTCGCGGGGACCTGGAGACTATCCCAGGAGACTTAGGGCACAAGGCGGGGTACACCCTGGACAGGACGCCAATCCATCGCAGGGCACACACACACATACACACACTCACACACCCATTCACACACTACGGGCAATTACCAATCAACCTAACCTACATGTCTTTTGACTGTGGGAGGAATCCGGAATACCCAGAGGAAACCCACCAAGCAGGGGGAGAATATACAAACTCCATGCACACGAGCCCAGACCCTGGAGGTGCAAGGTGACAGTGCTAACCACTACACCACCGTGCCGCTAGAGGTGATAGTAGCATTGGAAATTTTTCAAATGTCTTTTAGAGGAAGAACCTTGAGAGAAACTTATTTTAAAAAACAAGTTATTCTCTTCTATGAGTCACTCAGTAATTTGATTATCACTACTTATTGATAGGGTGAGGTAGAGATAGGGATACATAGAGTGAGATCTTTCAATCATAAGGTAGCATGTCATAATTGCTCTCTGGGACATAAAGCAGCCAGCTTGAGTGAATGTGTAAGAGTGAAGGGGTCCATAAAAGTTCAAGATTTTTTCCAAGAAATAAACTGTTAAAAAAAAAACTTAGGTAAACAAATAGCTTTTCAGATTAGACTTTTCATATTGAGACCCAAATACTAACTTTAAAGCTGTTTCAAAAGTGTGGGGCTTTGTAAGAAAATCTTAAAATTTAATGTTACTGTTCATTATTGTAGGTACCAAAAAAGAGACTGCACCTTCTATAACTACAACATAGACTTGTGTTAATAATTGCAATTAATGAGTCTAACATCAACATTACTATTAACATTACAAGGAAGATGTTGTCATGGTTTACCCTCTGTTTGACAGAATTTTGTGTTTTCAAGAACTCATATACAAGCAAACATGTTACTATGTGTTTCCATATTCAGATCCTCTGTTGTTTTCAGGCATTTGATTGTATGCATTTTCTACAAGTTCTCCCTAGTGTCCCTGTAAAAACACCCCTTGCTTCTTTGTCTTGCATTTTATCCTGTTATGTTTTCTTTATTTTTATGTTTTCAGAGTTCTCCATTGTGTTATTATTGGATATTTTGCTATGCTAAGCCATGCAAATTCTAAGGCTCTTGCTAATGGTAACCCCTAGTTATTAGTCCTGTTCTTATATCTAGTTCTGACTTAGTAGTGTTTGCATTATGCCTCATTCCTTGCACAGATTTTTTAAAATATACTTTTTGATGTCTAAAAAATTATATTTGTAGTAATTTGCCATTTTTCTCAACAAATAATGATTTTAATCACTTATAATGATTATAAGTTGGGAAATGACTGCAAATACTATAATTTTTTTTTAATATTATTTGCATTATTACAACTATTAGCATTCATTTCCCCATCAGATTCTCATTTTTTTCCCTTGAAGCTAGTGAGACAAAAAAACGTTCAGGGCCCGGTTTCTCGATAACGCACACTCTTAGCGCGCTAAGAAGTGTGTTTCTCAAACTGTCTCTTAGGAGTCTTCTTAAGTCGCTGCCTCTTACGTCTGACGTTACAAGGCGCTGTCTACAGTGAAGGTCCTGAATTAGCTGACATCGGTTGCTCAGGAATCGATTTTT
>JAQMYI010000002.1:3709626-3723863 GCA_030014275.1 Clariallabes melas | reverse complement strand
TGTGTGTGTGTGTGTGTGTGTGTGTGTGTGTGTGTGCGTGTGTGTCTTAACAGGGCACGCAGGTCTGCTGAGACCTAAACAGGGCCTGGACCCGAATCAGCCTCCTCTAATGACCGGGATCAAAGCTTCTTTAATGTGAAGCTGCCATGAAGGTGGGTAATTTGCATCTCCTCGGTGCTCCTGATTAAAACCTTGACTATTCCAGAAGGCCAGCCCTTACCAGACAGGAGGGGTGGATCAGGATGCGGATAAAGAAACTGTTCTGTAGTGTTGAAAAATGAACAGGTTTGGCCACAAAAATCACTTCTTCTACTTTTGGCAGTGAGGTTGAAGTTACTGCTTCCAGTAAATATGGCAGGAATAAAACATCACAAGGGCTCCTGTTATCGGGAAATAATCCCCAACAGGCTGCTGTGATGAAGCACAGGTTACTGATAACAACTTGAATTTGATTAATTTCCAAATACTACATGCTCTACATACAGTATGTTGTTTTTAACATGGTAAGGTTCTTAACTTGGCAATGTGATGTTATGAGAAAATAATCAAAGTCAGGTTATTAAGATAAAGCAGGAGGCGAAGCTGAGTTACTCCTCCTACACTGAAGTTGATTAATTTCCTATAGCATCACATTCTGTAGTCTTTTATTCCTCTTAGGGAGCTTTCACACGAGAAAAGATTGATTTGACCCGCGTCCAGGACGTTTGCCCCCACCTCCCCAGACCAAGCATTCACATTATCATTATTCTCCGTACTCGGGTACACTTTCGTATTTTCACTCTCTGATATAGCAGGTGGCAGTATGCACCTTGTTTGTTTGTGGGCCACCATTAAACACAAACAGAAGAAGAGAACAGGATCTCAATCTTTATGCTATGCCTAATTTTATTAATATTTCAAGAAAAAAAAAAGCAAGGTTGACACACTCATGTACCTTTCTGTCACAATCCTTAGGAACGTGATCAAAGATCAAGTCGTGTGTCGAGTCATACTTGATGAGGCTGGATGAGATTGACGCGTGCACACAAATATGCACACACCAATATTTCAAGGGGAAGCAGATGGCGCTTATGACTTCACATTCCAAACATCGGGTCCAGTTCCATGTTCAGGTACGATTGGCTTTCATATCTAATTCAAGCTCTGCCCGAGTACGCCGTACCGTGCTCAAGGCCAACTTCTCAAATGGACTAAGCCTGGAGTTCTTGTGTTCTCACCGATTAAAATTAACCGGATATTGAGGACAAAGTTTACTCAGAAATGGGCCCAGGTGACAATGTCCTTATACCAAGGAAGGTTCCTGGGAGGGGCTCCAGACGCCCCTGCAGGTCTACACAATATAAGCAATATAGATAATGGATGGATGGATGGATGGATGGATGGATGGATGGGTACCATGGCAATTTCTATTATTTAGAAAATCTCTTTTTCTCTCTTTCTCTGTAAAAGTAAAAACAAACAAAAAAATTGCGCAAGGTTCTCTGCCTTAAAATGTCGAAAAAATTTACTTCCAAAAGCTGTTTTTTCTTATAAAAAACAGTAAATAAATAAAGAAAGAAAGAAAAAAGAAAATTACTTTAAAAATATGACCGCATTTGATGCATTATTAACCAATTATATTAGAAAGAATGCATTAATAGAAACCTGCGATTTGTATCATAGCCAGAATTACTCTCAGAGCTGAAAGAGAACGAATCAAGACCTTCTGACCAATCAGATTTGGCGATTCAAGTTTTCATAATGCGATAATAACTGTCTGGAAAGCAATGGAAATGTCAATGCCTTTAATCACGACGCTGTTTTTCGGATTTTTCATGCCGTTACGGTGACGCGGACGGGAAGTTCTCCGTGTCTCACTTCCTCGCGCGTCCTCACGCTTCTTTGCGTTTGCGAAAACCGTCTTTGTAGCTCTCAGTTCAGCCTAATTTCATGTGAGGCCTGAATGGTTTCAATTCCACCGAGCAGCCTTTCATCTCTGTCTTTTTCTTTTTTTTTTTTCCCCAGCAGCACGCTTTCTTCTACTCCTCACAAGCATGAATTAATTTGTGTCCATATGCGTGAACGCTTTGAACTTGCCTCGACTCCTTTCTGCACGACGGAGGAATAAAAACAAACATGTTCTCGAAAGCCTCAGTGGCAGATCTGCGTGTCACACTCGCGAGTCCTCGGGATTACGAACTACCTTTCTGACAGAACCGCTAGGGACGTGATCAAAGATCGAGTCGTGTGTTTCGGTGTTTCTCGCGGTTACAGCGAGTCAACAGAATACACAATGCGCTGTTCACTTTCTCCACCTATCTGCATGTTTCAGGGAAGAAAGGAAAAAAAAAAAAAAAACAACAACTGAGTGACGAGCAGTCGTGGAAAATGAGCGCAGACTAAACATAAACCTACAGCCTGATGTTAGCCAGCCGTAGCTGTTATGTCAGCACATGCCTTTTGGATTAGTGGAGCTCGACAGTATAAGTGGCAAAGGTTATAAGCATACACACTTTACTAATATCAACACTAGGAGTCCTGTCACTCCAAGCCAACATCCCCCTGTCTGACACTGTCTAGGTGGTACAGTCCAGGCGCTGCCATGCTCTTAAAACCTTCCCTGTGGTCCCAAGCTCGGCATGATCCCTCCCATGGCAGCCTCGGGGAGCGTAATTCTTACACAATTATCCATTTAGGTGAAGAGGACGTGGGCTAAACTGCAACACATGTAGCGCTCGGCCTGCAAACAAAGAACAAAAGGTGGCTGCTGGAAGCTCTCCACCTTTACCTCCATAAAAACTCCAGCCAAACCAGAGGTCTATGCAGAAGCCACAATCTCTCCCACTGTGTCTGCACACACACACACACACACACACACACACACACACACACACACACACACACACACACACACACACACACACACACCCAGACACAGCACTAACTAGACACATATAATAGGTGGGCAGTGTGGAGGCACAGGAACAGTTTTTAACTCTGTAAGAGTACAATATGACAAAATCGTATGAAGAGACTTGTGCGTGTGTATATGTATGGTCTTCACATCTCCATCAAAAACCCATTGTGAAGTGTGCTTACGGGAAAATAATTAGTGACACACCGCAGTGTGATACACACAGACTGAAGTGGAACGATTATATTCCTATAAAGATGCATCTGAAAGTGATTCGTTCCTCTTATACGACAGCATTATGCCAAGAAGTTCAATTATTTATTGGACTAGATGTCACAGTTTTAATCTATCTATTCTATAGTTTTGTAAGAATATGGTGGCGTAGTGGTTAGCACTGTGGCCTCGCACCACCAGGGTCTGGGTTTGGTTCCCACCTCGGGGCCTGTGTGCAATGAGTTTGCTTGGTGGGTTACCTCCACGTACTCCGGTTTCCTCCAACAGATTAAGCTAATTGGCGTTCCCAAATGGCCTGTAGTGTGTGAATGAGCCTGTGAGTGTTTGTATGAATGCGTTCCCTGTGATGGATTGGCATCCCCTCCAGGGGGTACACCACTACGTCTTCTGGAAATTGGAATAAAGTGCTAATATATTAAGTAAATATTTGACTTCCATGTTCATGTTGTATACATAATAGTGAAGTTTCACTCCAAAATGTTCAAATGTTATATCAAATGCAATGTACTTATTTTTATGAACATTTGATTTTTATTTTCCAACCATTTTGTATCTCTGATGCTGCAACACAACTCTTTATCTTTAGTTGTACCTGTGCTAATAATGAATCCAATACTGTAGAAGTTCTACACAGTCATTTGGGGGGGTTGTGGGGGGGAGGCGGTTGTTCCTGTAGCCATATGGTGACCTTTTAACCCCTAAACATGGACTAATGTTACACTCCCACCTGCACACACGTCTGCTACGGGGGGGAACACCAAAGGAATCGGTTCCTCTCAAAAACGTTCATGTGAATATCTGAGTCCGAGATATAACCTACTGAGTATGTAATCAATGTATTGCTGTAAAATCACATCTTTTTCATTACATCAATTTATCTCAGAGAAATTAGATACATTCATGGATAAATTAAGGCATAAAAGAGCTACCATTCTTTCAATCATTGTACATCAGGAAGTCTTTTATCCTGCTCAGGATTGTGGTGGATCTGGAGCCAATCCCAGATGAGACATGAGATCCTGGATAAGAAGTCATTTTTCCTGAAACATTGTTACCTCTCAAGCCTTAATTGTTAGGCTTTTTGCCTCCCACTTCAAGGGTGTGTGTCTGTGTGTGTGGAGCTCGCATGTTCTCCCTGTGTTTGGTGGGTTTCCTCTATGTACTCTAAGACATGTCATGTATCCTGAGTTGTGTTTCCAAATTGTCCAGTGATGGGGAGTGTATGTGTACATTTACCCTGCGATGTGTGGGCACCCCATCAAGCATGTGCCCTGAACTCCCTGGGGTAGGCTCAAAGGCTGGTGTGACCTTACACAGAATAAGCGGCACATGTGTATAATGGATTGATGGATGGATGGATGCCTCTTCCAGGAATGTAAACCCTAACATCTAACATCTTTCTCTGCGTTCTTCCGTTTCTTTCCACCTTCTGGAACATGTTAGATGTTAAGCTTTATGTATTGTTCTTTCATTTTTAATCTGGGCTTGGGACAGTCACTACGGGTGCCCTGCAAATCCTGGGTGTGGGCCATCGGGTGGTTAGCAAACTCGGGCCTTCCGCATGGCAGGTAAGAAGCTTACCACTGAGCCACCAGCGCTACTGTAGTTGCGTGAGGTCAAAATAAATAGTCGAATTTAAAGACAAGGTCAAGGTTATAGAAGGAGATGAAACACCAAATACCAAACATGGCCTTAGGATATAAGAACTCAGACATTTTCTACCAGACGTGTTGTGTGGGTTTGTAAGGTTTAAGGTTAAGAACTAGTGATCCACAACTTGAAGGTTCAAATCCCAGAGCTGGAGTCAAGGAGGTTGGCGAAAGGTCCATACGGTCTCAGATGTAGCAGAATTAATGACTTGGTGATAGATTCATCCCTGAGCTCCACAGGAAGGCGACAAAAAGGTCAACAAGCCTCCAGAGGTCAAACATCCGTTCCATCATGAGTCAGTAGTACCTACTGCAAACATTCTTCACTAAATCAAAATTTCTTTATTGTGACATTAGCCATGGTATCAGGATATAATATTACATCATAGGCCAGGCTGCTGTGGGAAAATGAGCCACATCTACAGTAGATTACCAAGCTGAAGTGATTTATTTATCCATAACAGCATGATGAAAAGTGTTTTAATCCACTTAATCTGCAGCAGTTTTTATGGATTAATAAATGTCAAACGTTTTACAGTTGTACATTACATTTACATTTACGTGCACATCTTTACATCTTCAGATTTCAGGGATACTAAAAGCCAGAAAGCACTCCTACAAAATTCCTTCTACAAAACAAGTTTCCTACCAGAAAGCTTCAGATATCAAATACAGTAAGTATATGAAACAATGACGCGGCAGAGCGATCGCAATAACATGCAACCGCTTACATCACTGTTACAGCTGAAACGTCTGTCAAAGTTATAGAAGCTGTTATAGAAAATTAACAACACCTGTTGATTTTCAGAATCTCGCATTGGTATAAACAGCTGGAGAACATCTGGAACTGGAACAGCAACACTGCGTATTGTACAGTACATATGTGAAATTATAACATGAGTTAATAGTTTCAGTATAAAGTCAGACATGCACTTGGAACACCGCAGTATCGCTCATTTGCATTTCGTTGCCGTGGGGATTTAGCACTTGCTTATAATTGGTTTATAGAATAATGTTTTTTTGCTGTTTATGCTTGCACCCAGCCAGCAAAAAAAAAAAGCCAAGGCGAGACAGAACGTGAAATGAGGGATTCAGTTACGGCCATTGCCTCACGTTGGCTAAGCACCAAGGGATTATACCAAGCCTAGCACAAAAGGGAAATGTTATCATATAAAAGGTCACGTTACATTATGTTAAAGAAGATTAATGTACATATTTGTTGTAGTTGCTGTTATTAAAATGGTGGTGAACAAACAAGAGCTCTGCCCCTACACGCACAAGAATGGAAATCTCAACCAGATAACAGCTCGTGACAAGCGCTATTGAATGTCACCGAATTCCATGGTCCTGATTTAATCAGACAGCAAGCGGACTTTCCCTGCTGCATTTCATACATCCACATGAATTTGCATGAAGTCTTGGTTTTCAAAGGAGGAGCGTGAACAGACCACCTGCTCGGAAATTATCTGAGATTCACATCTCCTGAAAATAAAGACTCCTCTCGTAACTCTCGGGCTCACTCGAACAATAAGAGAAGGCTCTTTACAGCCGTTAGATATGTCTTTAATCAACTGAAGGTTCTTCAAGAATTTTTAAGCAGTAATAGAAATTCCTTTCCGGAATGTACTGTAAATGCAAAAATAATTATTAAAAAAAAGGTTAAAGAATCAGAAAATGTTCTTTAAAGAATCTATTGGACCCAGAGCAGTGGTGGTTCAGGGTGTTAGGGCTCTGGGTTGCTGATCGTAAGGTCGGTGGTTCAAGTCCCACCACCACCTGGTTGCCACTGTTGGGTCCTTCGGAAAGACCCTTGACCCTACACCCCTTACAACCCTGCCACTATAGTACATGTAGTGCCAGTCACAAGCCTGGTACGAAAATAGGAGGGTTGTGACAGGAAGGGCATCTGACATAAAACCTGTGCCAGATCTTGCAGATCAAATGAGGTGTAGTGTAACTTCTAGGGTCAATTGAATGAATCTATTGGACCAAAGTTACAATCATTCACCTAAATGAGTGTTTAAGGACTTTGACACAAAGCAGCTACTGTATACTGTACAAAGAAAATAAGGTAGTTTGGTCAATCAGAGCATGGGCAACCTGTAAACACTCTGCTACCCCAGCCAACAGTCACAACCTTCGAAGCATGAATGCATCAAGGTCATCTGTACATCATGGCCAATGGGGATGGTAAGCCAGGGTTTAGTCCTCTGAAGGTCCTCTCCCAGGAGCACACTGCTATGGCTCTTTCCATATACGTACAGCAGCCACTTCCACACCCAGTGCCAACTTCACTGTGAACTAATACAAAAACTGCTTCAAGAACATCAGCTTTGAGGAAGGATAGACTATTCGCCAGGATATGAAATGACTGGTCCATGGTCTCCAGCATCACCACAGTCAAGGTTTACCACTACAGAATATTTCCAGACACCAAGCCCAGGGTGGTGAATGGTGACAGAGATGGAATAGTGAACATGCTGGAGCGTTGTGCAGTAAAAACCCTGGAGAACTGACGTGACGCAACTTGGATCTGCTATGGAGTGAGCATATGGTCGTGCTGCTAAACTTCACTACCATGTGTGTGTACACATAATGCTTATACACAGTGCAACAGCTGAACCTCCGGTCGTAGAGCATCTGTAATGAGATGCAATCTTCCATGCTCACACACACACACCCACACATATGCACAGTGGAACCTCAGCCTTTTAATGCTGCCTTTGTTTCCGAGCCTGTCGTTTATTACAGTTAATGACTCCAGTAAATATGGGAAGTGTAATCCGGCGGGAGCCATGTGCCATAACTCTGTGTTCCATAGTCCTCTAAGGGAGGGAACAGGAAAGCAGCAGGTGGCCATGACACCTCTTACAGGAGGCCCAAAACAAATAGGGTGCATGGGGTAGGCGGGGCTTGCACACTGCCCAGCCAATTAAACCCCTCCAGGAGTGAGAGGAGTAATGGCCGGACATGGACCAGGAGCCGGAGGGGTGGCGCTGTGGCTCCTCTCGTCCCAAACACACACTGAGATGGGGCAGATTTACTTCTGAAGAGGTGGCAGTTCGTGTGTATGTGTGTGTGTGTGTGTGTGTCTGAGTGTGTGAGTGTGTTGTGCATGAGATTGGGA
This sequence comes from Clariallabes melas, assembly GCA_030014275.1. Taxonomy (NCBI): domain Eukaryota; kingdom Metazoa; phylum Chordata; class Actinopteri; order Siluriformes; family Clariidae; genus Clariallabes; species Clariallabes melas. The sequence continues at coordinate 3,715,960 of JAQMYI010000002.1, read as the reverse complement.
TGAAATTCTTACAGTGAGGTCTCCAGACAGTAATAAAGCAGCACACACACACTCTCTGAGCATGGTCATAACACACAATCAACACACAGTCTTTTACAAAATACACACCCTCAACAACCACACACACACACACACACACACACACACACACACACACACACACACACACACACACACACACACTTTCAACCACCTCAAAATAAGCATGCTATATATACATCGCACTTAATACCACGTGGCAACCTCAAAACCTCACACCAATACACGCTATGAACAACCTCCCTCCAAAAACACACACACACACACACACACACACACACACTACACAACCTCCTGATCCACACAACAAACATACTCAAACTGACTTTTAATACACAGCAACCTCACATCAAACACACAACACCAACACAGGACAACAATCAACAACCTCTCAACAATCTTTCTTTATCCTCGCCCCTCCCTTCCCAAACAGAAGTGGCATTATTCCTCAGCCTGTCACAGTTTGTTGGGGTAAAGTGATGAACAGCGTATAAGTTTACACACCTCATAAACAACATCAGGTATCATGGGACAGAAGGAGCGAGGTAAAGAAGCCCTTCTTTGTTTTACAGCCTTCGCAATAAAACATTGCGTCAGAGCAGCACAGTACTCCTCACAACCACAGCTGGCTCTTTCCCTTTATCGTTTAATGCTGCGTACATGAACTCGTGCACTCTGAGCGGTGCGCTATTAAACACGATAACTTCCTGCGCCACAATCCCTCTCTTGTGAGCTCCGCTGCGACTGAAGGCTCCTGTGTGGCAGCTGCGGGATTGGACGCTCTAATGCCCTCCATCATGCTAAGACAGAAACACCCTTTTATAACGGAGCAGGTTTTGATTAAGCGTAAATGATGGCTGCAGGCAATGAGCTGAAAAACAACAACATTATAATATCCTAGGAGAGGAAACACAACCGTCATAAAAGCACATGGACACGCTAGGCTAAAACAATGACACGCTCTGTATTTCTATCTGTTTATTACTGCTTTCTTTCTGAAGTGGGAGTGGCCTTCAAGTTGTTTTTTGTTGTTGTTTTTTTCGGAAACAATAAGCGCATTTTGAAAAATGTACAACGCCATCTGTTGAATTTTGGGATGTACTAAAATGTTTAGGTGTTACCGTGAACTGTGCAGAAAGAAGGTGTGAGATCGCAAGTAGATTTTAATTGCACACTCATAAGCATGTGTTAAAAAATGTACATCACCATACATCACTTCTCTGTCCTTAAATTTTGAGATGAACTAATGATTTTTTTCAAGGTACATTTTTTATGATGCAGTAAAATGCATCATAAGATGCAGAAAAGTATTTACATCCAAATCATTGAGTTCCAATCACTTCCATGGTTACAGGTGTATAAAACCAAGCACCCAGGCTTGCAGACCGCTTCTACACACATTTGTGAAAGAATGGGTCATACTCAGGAGCCCAGTCAATTTCAATAAGTCCAGTCATGAAGTTTCCTCACTACAAAATATTCCATAGTCAACAGTTAGTGGTATTATAACAAAGTGAACAGCAAATCAGCCATGTGTTAACACACAGAGCGGGGTCAGCAGATGCTGAGATGCATAGCGCACAAAGGTCGCCAACTTTCCGCAAAGTCGATAGCTACAGACCTCCAAACTTCATGTGGCCTTCAGATTAGCTCGAAAACAGTGCGTAGAGAGCTTCATGGAATGGGTTTTCCATGGCCGAGCAGCTGCATCCAAGACTTACATCACCAAGTGCAATGCAAAGCATCGGATGCAGTGGTGTAAAGCATGCCACCACTGGACTATAGAGCAGTGGAAACGTGTTCTCTGAATAGATGAATCACACTTCTCTGTCTGGCAAACTGATGGATGAGTCTGTGTTTGCCAGGAGAACGGTACTTCATTGTGCTAATTGTAAAGTTTGGTGGAGGGGGATTATGATTATAATTTCATGCTCCTAACTTTGTGGCAACAGTTTGTAGATGGCCCCTTCCAGTTCCAACACGACTGCACACCAGTGCACCAAGAAAGGTCTATAAAGACATGGATGAGGGAGTTTGGTGTGGAGGAACTTGACACGGAGTCCTGACCTTAACCCGATAGAACACCTTTGGGATGAATAAGAGCGGAGCCAGGCCATCTCGTCCAATATCAGTATTTGACTTTACAAATGCGCTTCTGAAAGAATGGTCAAAAATTCCCATAAACACTTGTGGAAAACCTTCCCAGAAGAGTTTTTGCTGTTATAGCCAAAAAGTGTGGGTAGCCAACAGCATATTAAACCCTATGAATTAAGAATTGGCTGTTACTCAAGTTCATACGCATGTGACGGCTGGCAAATACTTTTGGCAATATAGTGTATGCTTGGTTATATTGGCAAATTAATATTGTCAATTAAAGCAACTCAATCCCGACTAGGCGGTAATTAGGATAAACAAATTATTGCTAAAAATAGATGTCGTTTCATATCTGACTAATAGCTCTGCCAGATGAAAGTAATACCTCCTGCTTGGTTAACTTTTTTGATGCATCTTTTAGTCTTATAATCCCTTGTTGCCAGGGGTGAAAATCATTTTAAATTCTTGCTGGTATTATGTGGCCAAAAGGTGAAAAGAATAAACCATGAAGGCAGTGTTCAGTCCTGTCAACCTTCTAAGATTCTCTTTATTTGTCTGCTGAATCTGCTAACTCATTGTTCTGGGTCCAAATAGAGCAAAAGAGAAAGCTAGTGCACAGTGTAGTGTAGGCAAGGCGAGTCATGAACCTGTCGGTTAAATAGCAGTAATGAAAGATCGAAACATAACACGGATGGTTCAGAGGTTCAAAGACTCACAACGACAATTCAGAAGCAATTACTAAGGAGTCAGGGTGTTGTTTAAGATGAAATTACGCTATCTGATGCATTTTCTTGCTGCAACTGCTTTCATGACTGACTTTGAATGAGGATTTTCATAGGCAGCTGCTCTCTCTCCTCTTTCCAGTACTGCAGACCACCACTGAATCTTTTAGCGGTACGCAGTACCAGACTGTACCACCGACTATCACCCATGATCTCCAGCCATTGCCCCACACCCAGTCACCAGGGTCTTAGGTGCCAGTCTTAGTACTGGTCCAAAGCCTGAATAAAACCAGAAGAGTGGCATCCGGCTTATAACCTGTGGAGACCCCTAATGGGAGTAGATGAAAGAAAAACAATAGAGGGTTATGATTTGTGCCTCCCTTACCTATGACAGTGAGGGTGAAGTTAAGGGACACGCTGCCGAAGCCATTGGCTGCCTGGCACACATAGAATCCAGCGTCTTTGGCTTCCACGTTCTTGATCTTGAGGCCGTGCTGGAGAACACGGTAACGGTTCCAGCCAGCATTGATGTTTCTTCCATCCTTCGTCCAGAGCAGCAGGGGTTTAGGGTTGCCTTCGACTGGGCATCGCAGGCGGATGTTACGCCCTAAATGTGCGATCTGCTTCTCCTCTACAACGCTACTCACCCACGGAGGTCCTAGAGCCAAAAGAAATGGAACTGTCAAAGTCAAATAAAATAATAACAGTGTTAACATTAAATGTTTATCTCTGCAGTGAGGAATAGGGGGGTCAAACAAGTCCTGGCACACCTCAAAGGGTCTTGATTAGGCCCCAACAGTGGCTTTTTGACAGTTCTGAGATTCGAATTTTTTAAACACAGAACCTGTCAGTGTATGGAAACTAGCGAGTCACGAAAGGCAACGACTATAATAACCATGCTAATTGCTGGCTTCCGTGCCTTGTTAGCGGTATTTGTATTTCAGTCCAAGCCAGCCTTCTAACCATAAACGAATGTCAGAATAAATGCACCTTAATAGGTCAACAGGGCTTTGTTATACTTTACATGATTTGTGGTTGCTGCAAATGGAATGTCTGGGTAAAGTTAGGAACACATCCAGCCTACTGAATAATTTTTGTGTTTACTGTGTTTAATTCAGATCAGACAATATTGCTCTTTTGTTGTTGATTTTTTCTTTTTTTTCAGGCTGATTTAGGCATGCAACGAGAGCACAGAAGCCAGAGAGGTAAAAGACCTTGGTGAAAGAAATACGAAGAAAATCAAAACAGAGTTTCGCACCAGGCTAAAGTGTAGATCTGGTCCTTACACAACTCCTAAACCAAGCTGTAAATAAGAGCTTTAAGCTTTTAAAAAAATCCCAAAGTTAGCAGCACATTCCGAGAAAGAATAAGAGTTCCTTGAGTCAGAGCACTTTAGCGCATGGTTCTGTTTGGTTTTCATGGCCTCTGTGTGCACAAGGCCCTTTTCATTCCCCTTCTCTCAGCCTGCTAGTGGAGACTCCCATGAGGACCAGCTTTCCATTTCCTTTGGCCCACTTGAGCTGATTCACTCTCATTCATGCCTGGCACAGTCACATCCCATTGCCTGCTTGAGAAACTACGCCAGCAACCAAGGATGATGGAAATTGAAAAAAAAAAAAAAAAAGAAAGAAAAAACTGTCAGATTTCCCAAATTATTTTCATTTTCCTACAGCTCCCGTGGAATGTTCTTACTGGACTGAAGCGTTTTCACCTGAAAGCAATGGGCGGCTTCCAGGAACATGCCACGAGGGCCGAGAGAGAGAAGAAGTAAGGGTTGTTTTGGCGCTGGAATTAAATTAAAACACATTCCTGAATGTTTCACAAAGACATCCTTAGTGAAAAAATATAATTTTGTGTTTCTAAAATGCTAAAACAATTTCTCCTTATTCAAATACAGTAGATGGGAACAAACGCAACAGGTGCGAAAAAGGAAACATCACTGTTCAGCCAACGTGGCAATTTTGCAGGTTAACAAAAGGGTTTGGACTATAATGAAGATCTCAACTTATTTCGCCTCGCCATTTCCTGCAATGAAACTGCAGTGGGTGAAATGTTAACAGTGCAAAAGTTTGCACCCCCCTATGGTTTCTGTCAGAAAGAAAAAAAATGAGGTAAAAGCGACAGAAAAATATGTTTGAGGACAAAGACAGGGTTTGACATCTGGTAAAAGTTTGTACAGTGCCATCAGGAAGAAGACAGTGCCAAGGTGGAAGTAGGAAACTTTTCGGAGGACGTGGAAGTGGTTTCAGTAGGACATAAAACAAATTATGCGTTTTACAACCTATAATATATTACTTTTAAAAAAGAGAGATGCAAACTTAAAATACACACTCCTACCCATTTTCATTCTTGTCCTAGCGAAGAAACATCTGTGAAACCCAACACGCTAAAAGTCTCACTGCTGTGATCTGAAATTCTTTGTCTTCTTTATTTGCTCCTCAGGGTATGCAAAGATTTTTTATTGTAAACTCAGCTGTATGTGTTTTAGGTTTGCTGAATTGCTAAACTGAAACAGACAACAGACACAATATACTAGTAAAAGTCCAAGTGTGATTTTTTTGGGGGGTTACCCCTCTGGAGCGCCCTTAAAGGTTCTGCAGAACCTTCAGTTACTTAATGAACCCCTGACATATACAGTATGTACAAATATTATATTGAATATGTATAGTAAATGTAAGAAGAAAGAATTTTTCATTGAATTTTATGTTGAACTTTATATATTTTATATGTAAAAGAATAAAACAGGTTCTGAGATGTTTTATTCATCAACACAATCGTTCCCTCACCAGCCGCTCCTTTTCCTCCCTGTTGATGTTAATAAGACATGTCATGTTACCAAGAAATTCAGAAAGCATAAATGTCTCAGCTCTGAAGACTGGAATAGAACTTACAGTATTCCTCTTTTTATAAAAGTTAAATGTATACATTTGCGTGTGTATGCATGTTTGAATGAGTACATGAACATACACCTGTTATATAAAACCAATGTACATTTCCTCATCCATCAGATTTAAGAATTCAACAATGTTGGGGGGAAAAGTCATTAAAGTGACGCTGAATAAATTCTAACCCTGGAAAGAAGCAACGCATCCGAGTCGTGAGTGACAGATACAAAGTGAACGAACGCTTGTTACACAACCACAGAAGGTGTGTCTTTATTACACAACAGGCTCAGAGCTGCTCAAGGAGATCAAACGTATATACAGTACAGCAAAAGCCCCTATTAACACCCCCCACCCCCCCACACACACACACAAACACACACACCGAATACACACCAGATACACTACAATCACTCACACACTTTGCTTTGTACTCTCTACATACACCATAACTGGGTGTGTTTCCATTTGAAAGGTTCTTGACTTTGAAATGATGGACATTTTAAGAAGAGTGTAAGAATCGCACGCACACACACACACACACACACACACACACACACACACACACACACACACACACACACACACACACACACA
>JAQMYI010000002.1:3695943-3707582 GCA_030014275.1 Clariallabes melas | reverse complement strand
CTCCACATCATTGCATTCAGTTTTTATTCACAATTTGTTTAGTGTCCCAACTTTTTTGGAATCCGGTTTGTACAATTCTTTACAGAAAGCTGTAGTATTTAGTCATTGTTTGGCATTTTTCTATTCATGGCACGCATCACCTGTACAATGGCATAGCATGAAGGCTTCCTCTGCTACTTCCTGTGCAGAAATAACAAAGATAACAGCATCAGCCAATCAGAAGCCATGGCTCAGTAGGTCATCTCAAGACTGATCTCATAGCAGTAGGATTGTGTTTATTCTCAGTGATACACCAGTTAGACCAAACACATCTCATAGCTCTGGTATGTGGCTCCTTTATCTCGGGGTGATAATGACCACCAATGACGCCTGTGATTGTTTGCACTGATGCTCAGGCTAGGAATCTCAGCATGGGGACAAGGCTTGGTAAACATGCAAGCCTCCACTGATCGAGGCACACAGAGCCCAGGAGTTCTCGCTAGTCATCTCTGGTTGTTTGTTTCGGAGGACTTTTATCAGATCTGTCCTTGATGCCAAGACGGATGATTAACTTGTTCTAGCATAATGCTAACTGACTGTGGAACTGGAACATTCAAATGATATCAGCTCAGGTATCATGTGAAGAAATGAAAGGAAAAAAAATATATCTTTTATGTCTTTAGGGGAAGATTTAAGAGTTTTGAAATTTATATCAGAGTATTTCCTTCCAGAAAAATCGAATTGCACTCTTAAAATGACTTTTGTCTCTCTGGGGTACCGTTAAATGCTCTACACAAAGCTCTACAGTAGAGTCTTTCCCTACTGAAAGGGTTCCAAGTAATGGTACTTATCCAATCAACCTTTCAGGAACACTTTAAAGAGTGCATTTACTCCAAACTGTATGTATTTATTAATTAATCATTATTTTCTTCAGCCTCAGCGCCAGTTCCAGTCCCGGGTAAATCGGGGAGGGTTTGGATCAGGAAGTTCATGATGTGCCAAATTGAACATGAGGATCAGATGATCCTCTGTGGTGACCCCTAACAGCAGTCGAAAGAAGAACAACAACTAAGAACCTGAACAAAACAAGGCAGTTTAGATAAACGGTTAATGCCTTGGGTTCTGTGTATTAAGAATAATGATAACAAGAATGGACATTAATAGTCGTTTAGCTTTCTTGACTACACTAAAGACTCCCTTTATAAAAATAAAGCCTCTGTTGTAGGTTTCGACTTCATACAGTATAACCTTTAAGTGTTCCCTGACTTCGACAAAGGAGGTTCAGATGGACAGACTTGAAGAATTACTGTACAGTCTAAATTAAAGCCTTTTTTGTTAGAGCACTTACCCTGGCCGTGGAACCGCTAAGAATTACTGTGCTTGGTTCAGAATTCTATAATAGAGGGTTTCCTACCTTTCAGAAGAATAAGAACAGCTAAAAACTTCCCTCATAAAGTAATTTTTCAAAGAATGTACCTAGTAAGAAGTAAGCTTGGAACAACTGATGATAGGCATTTTAATCCATAAACTTATAGAGGAAAAAAGAAAGTTCTTCTATGGTTCTTTAAGGGATTGTTGAATGACAATGAAATGGTTTTTAGACTCCATAAAGGTGTTCTCCTTGAAACACTTTATTATAAGAAAACACTTTGTTGTAAGGTTTTACAAAGAACCGCTAGCTTCCCCATCAACAATTCATTAAGGCTGTTTTTTAAAGTGTAGAACCCTTCTACAGTAGTAAAGCTACCGTATGAGGGACGTTCAAGTCAAACTAAGACCGAAAAGCGATTGCCGAAGACTTTAAGCACCGTATGCTGATGAGACTCCACAGTAAAACATTGTAATTGTGCAAACGTTTTAAAGAAGGTCATATATCCTTGAGGAACGATCCCAGCCGAGGTGGCTCAGAGTCCACTGCAGTCGTTCCCGTGAACATTCGGCAAGTGGAACACCTGATCCTTGAAAATCGGCATACTGTATAACTTGTCGAAAATTTGTGGAAGAGGCGCATCTGTCAGTGGAAACTGTACGTATAATCATCCACCACCACCACCACAGCCATTTCCACATGTTTGGTCCAGTAAAGGAGTTCCTGGGAGGTCAGTGTTTCAGATGTATGCGCCAACGTACTGAGAAAACTTGATGGTATACAAGCAGTACTGAAACGCGGAGATAAGTGCATTAGTCTAGCAGTGGATTATTTGGAGAAATAAATGGAGTTTTACTCTCACAACTGTGTTCTGTCATTCTGTACAATAAAAAGTACTTTTTGCTTGTTGTAGGGTTCTGCATAGAAGAATTTAAGGGTTCCCAAAGAGACTAGAACTCCATTAGAAAGCTAAACTTATTAAAGTTTGTTTACTTTCCATGTTCTTTATGGAGAGTAATATACAATATAGTATAAATGATATACAGGATATACAGGAATCCTACACCCGAGTGTTCCTCTAAAAGCAGCTTTTAAGTGGAAGTTTTATGGAGATGGGGAATGTTAACTACCCTCAAGTTAAGTGTCCTCAAGGACCCGTTTCTCTTATAATGTACAGAGCCAGAGAATCCTTGAGGAAACATATTTTCATAAAGGGCAGTTGACATGGAGCAAAGTGAGAGACCAGAGTGACAACAATTATGATGGATCTGAGGTTGACAACTGGAGCAATGAAACCTGAAGCTCGAGATCTTCTTTCAACACCAGCTGCCTTCATTCATGACTTATGGAGACTGAGGGAGTGTATGTGAGCTGGACTGAGGGAGTGTGTGTGAGCTGGACTGAGGGAGTGTGTGTGAGCTGGACAGTGGCTCTTACTGGCTCGGCTTTGTTGCTGCTCAGCATTTCAGGCCTGCCGCTGTGAAATACTAAACCTGTGAGTCACTGCAGCGTAGGATAGCACCGTCTATACCTTTCTCCAGCAGACCACCAGGGGTTGGACCACAGGGAAAAGTCCTAGTGTGCCAACCTGGCCTCATAAACGCACCCACCGCCTGGCAGGGGCACGAGATAATTCTGGTGATAAAACCGGAGTTCCAGCAGAGTAACGAGCACCTGTTTATTAAGAGTATTATTTGTGAGAAAAAAAGAGCCCATGGCGATCACACGCAACATTTCTATTCCTGATTCATTCCTTTTTGTGTGTGTGTCCTATCTCATCTCACTCTGTAATCATCTTATTCATTTTATATCTCTGTCCTTTTGTGTCTTGTTGAATGTTTGTGTCTTGAACCGTTTCTTGAGTTATGTCTTCGCCTGTCAGAGCAAGACTGCGCGAAACAAAACAAAAAAACAGAAAAAAAGACAAAAAAAGACATGCCTTGCTTCAACTGTTCAACTTTTCAGCTGTTAAGGCTTCACTTTTTTTTAAAAGGCTTTTGGATTTTTCGGTCCTTTCTCAGACTGGCCTAAAGCAGTGACCCAGGCGACCCCTCACCGGTGACCCAGGACAAATGGACCTGAGCAGCACTTAGAAAGACACTAAAACAAAAAACAAACAAACAAAAAAAAAAGACCCAACGGATTGCTTTGGTTGAGCTCTACAATTTCAGGGCTCTGAAAAAACATGTCCGTTGTACAAATACACAGACCGGGGGATGTTCAGAAGCATTGTGGTGGCAAAATCGCGTCTTTCAGAGCTGACGTTGCAAGCAGCGGAGCCTGGTTAGCTTGGACAGCTGTAATCCTCTCGGTGAATTGCTGAGTAATCCCACCTGTAAATGGGAAGACAAAAGGAGAGCTGCAGGAGCAGCCCGAGAGCTTCCCACACCCAGAGACGTGATCCAGGGGAACGTCGCTCCGACAGGAACGGGCTGAAAAATGAGGGAATAGTGGCAAGCTTTCTTTTTTTCACAGCACATTACCGTGCTTCCACCTGTGCAAACACTCCACCCGACCACAAGCAACAAGCGTTCGAGCGGATCACAGTCACATGACGGGATACCGCCGAACTCCCGGAGCTATTCATGATCTCTAACATTAAACTGATAAAAAGGAAAGAGAGAGAGAGAGAGGAAAAAAAGTTCAAAGGCTCGGCTCTCTCCTTTATGTTTTAAAGCCTCCTCCATAAATACCGACGCTACACGTCGGAGTGATGCCGCACAAGACCAAGCGCAGCTCATTAAGCGCCTTGTTTACCCGAGATACTGCAGGCTGAAAGACCGCGGCCTGGCCTTTTGATAACGGGGAAGATCGGAACTACAAAGTCGAGCCCAGGCCCATCAAAACACGCGACGAGAGCTGCTTCTCATCTGCCTTTAACAGACGTGAGGAGGAAAAAGTGTGCTGCGCTCGCCAGATTCAACGTGAAGTTGATCTTAACATGCTGCATTCATGCGCGTGTGTGTTTGTGCGTTTGGATTTCTCTTCCTTTATGTGCGTGTATCTGTGGAGTCTCTGAATACGACTCATGAACATCATGTTCGAATTTAATAACTGCATCGTTTCCCAGTTTAAGATTGTTGGTTAAATAGCTCAGGATTTACAACGCCAGAGAGAACACACACAGCCCGAAAGACCTGCCAAACAAACTTTTTTTTTCTTTAATTGTTTTTTTGCTAAGAATGTAAAGAAGTAAACTTTTTTTTTTTTTAATCCCCTTTTAGACACACGCCAGGCCTTTTTGAAACTCTGTTAATAGTGATCTTGCCTCGAGCAAGGTTTTAATTAGTTCGAGCGCCGAGCCAGAAAGCACGCAGCACGCACACACGCCGACACACACCGACGCACATCAGAGGCCGACGTTTGACAAGTTTTACGAGCATGAAATGATGTTCCTAATGAAACAGAAGAGTCACGCTGTACTTACAATACGGGAATATAATGAATACTAAGAAGCACCTGAGGGACTGTAGGGCTAAATAAACACCTTTTCACAGACACACACACACACACACACACACACACACACACAACACAAAGGGTCTCAGACAGGAAGAGCTTCTGTTTTTTTTGTTTTTTTTTCTTTTTCTTTTGCCTTAAGGCCCTGCCTGATAAACTTACACTACACAGATACCATCAGCAGTACAGTACAATATACTTAACCTACTGTACAGCGCTCCAAATAACAATAACATTAATATTCATTATTATTAGCAGTTCCTCCAGGGTTCTCCGGTTTCCTCCCACTTCCTAAAACCACTAACCTTTTTTTGTTTTGTTTGTTTTTTTTGCATTTTTAATAGCCTCCAGGTGTGAAAGCGCTCATGCACGAGACCCTACGGTTCACAGGATACACACTCCAGATCTATTTTTTTGCAAGTTAAATAAAAAAACCCACAAATAAACCACATGCGAATATATTTTTGTATTTCGAAAAAAAGAACTTGGTTTACAAATATTTCTGGACGGCACCACCTCATTGGCTGAACTGTTTATTTTATATGTTTATTTATGGAATCTACTTTATTTATCCATTACTCCGTGTGCCTTTGCAGAACAGAACACACTTGGTTCCTGAAAGATTTCCAACATCAGGCCGTTTATTTTTTGTTGTTCTTTAAACCGGTTCTGCTCACGTTGATCAGTCACTAATGCACGCTCCATGCCAACCAGCCACAACAAGCGCACTATACAGCCAAAAGTATGTGGACACCTGATGATCAGACTCCGTATGTGAGTTTTCCCCAAACTGTTTCCTGTTTCAAAATCAGTATAGAAGGTTTGGAGGCCTGATCTTGTTCCAAAACTGCGTTTGGAGCCGAATGATCACTAATTTGTTTACAGCTGCTATAACATAAGCGATAAGTCAATATAAAAGTTCTATGGATGTTCCACAACATTAAATGTATCTATAAATGGATCAGAAAAAAGTATGACGTGCTGCTTAGTAAGTTGTGCTACAAAAGCAATAACGTCATCATGGAAACTGTAATTCTTCATCATCTTCATAAAGCCGGTCGACTGTGTGTTGATTATTTTCCTAAACCAGCATCTAGTATTTCAGCTCAAAAACATATGTCATTTATTCCGGCCTGATCTGGAGCATCTCTCCAATAAACACACACTAATACATCATGAAAGACCATTAGGGGAAAAAAAAACCTTATCGCACTACAGTAATTCCTTTAACCAGGGCAAACACATCTAATTAAATTTCCCGAAAGCTGGACTGTTATTCCTTTAGATCACAGAGGCTCCACGGCTCCAGCCGAGCTGCTCCATTATCACTCGAGTGATAAGCGAGAGCGCCTGCAGAGAGCCGTTATCTGCCTGATGAAGCGGAGGAGAAGGAGGCGGACACCTGCGGAGACGGCCGCCGGAGCCTCCGAGTCCTCGTGCTAAACATGACCGAAGGTGATTCAATTATTACATCGCCAGACTTATTCTATAGTGCCTTTAAGATCAATAAAATGATGATGATGATCTGGAAAGACTGACTGCCTTGTTTACAAACCCGGAGTCTGGATCAGATTTGGACATGAAATCCGGACCTGCCGTCGCTGTTGTCTTTTCTGATAAATCTGCCACTAATATTTTGTCGTGTCTGGTTTTACTGCAGAATCTTTTAGAGACCGTGACATGCGTCTTTGATGCCTGCGCCTCTTCGAACATATGGAAACCACCGCAACTTGGTCGGGAACACACTGTTTTTGTTAGAACGCCACATCAAGCCCTGTGCATGATGGAGTATGTAAATCCGGCTTCAGCTTCTCGGCCAAACTATCACTAGAGCACGTGAAAAGATTACGGAGGAGGCCGACACTCCCTCAGGCCGAGCTCGGGGCGGTGAGGAGCTTCATGCTTTCCAGACGCAAAAACTCAAAAGAGAGGGCAGGAACCGAGAAGAAGAAACAGGAAATAGCAAGGTTAGCAAGAAGTGAAAACATTCCTCAGGACTGTACAGGGACTTTCTTTAGTGTTGGCTGGCATGTGGGAGCATGTGTGTGTATGGTTGTGTGTGCGTGTGTATGTGGAAGAGAGAGAGAGAGAGAGAGAGAGAGAGGGGTGACTAGTTACATAAAGTGAGTGTGGATCCAGAGCAGAGGATTTTCTTTTCCATATATTTGGAATAGAAACGTTTTGTCACACTAATTTGCTCATAACTTCTCAAACGATCATTGAGAGCACTCCAAGCTCTTAAAGGTCTTGCCTCGAGTCATATCCTATACAGTACATCTCTAAAATCAAATTAATGGCTATAATAACCAGACAAGAATCCCAGATCTGAACAAACACCGGTTTCTGCCGTTATTACCAACCACCATAGAGAAAAAAGCAAACCAGATGAGATAGAAAAGGTCATAATGAACTACTAGATGTTTATTAACCTGTGTGTTACTCCTCTTACACAACAGCAACCTTTAAATGATTAGAATTTGACATATTATCAATTTATATTTACAATGAATGCCATAGGAAACACACTAAGACACTCGTTCACTTGCATTATAGCAGCTGTAACCCCTCCTTCCTTCATCTGCCTTTCTTTCTTTCTTTCTTTTTCTTTTAAGCACAATAAGACATCTTGTCACGTTCCTGAGGACCTACTGTAGAAAATGCTAAAATCTTTGCCTTGAAGACTTTCCTGTCTCAGAAGCTTTACTTCTGCCTGTCAGGAAGTTCTGACACTGGAGACTCCTTCCACAAAATGTTAAACAATCACCTCCTTATAGAAAAATGTCACATATCCAAAACAAATCAACAAACCCTTTTTCACCTGTTCATATGGATCGTCCATTATACACATCTCTGTGTTTAAGTATTTATTCTCAGATCAGTGGTTATAGTAAACCAGTCAACCAATCAGAATGAAGAATTCAAAAACACTCTTTAATCGTTAATGACTTAACACATGCTGATTGGTCACTTCATTAAAGATTCTTTTCTTATGAGATCATTCCTACTGAGGTTAGGTTAGAAGTATCTACCTCTTTCAGAGTCAGGTTTTACCTTAGCCATATTTTATCCCACGGGTTCACCACTCTGACCTTTGCCCCCTGCTCCCTATTTACCTCCAGTCACCCTTATCCAAACTGAACAGCCCTCAAACTGATTGCACTCGACACACAAACAGAGCTAAAGTGCTCGGCTCCGCAGCATTCCAGTCGAGACCGATCCAAGCACAACAAAGACTGTGTACGCTGCCCTCCTCCGACTCGACGTGTCCCACACACACGCATTAAAGACTCAGGTGGGAGTGAGCAGGTTGACAGATGGAGAAGTAAACATAGTGGACAATACAGTCTTTACTTCTGACCACATTCTTATCAGTGAACTGACCCGGCAGTACACCTCACAGTGCTCAGGGACGGTACGAGATCAGCTAGACTAATCGTTACGCTGTGAGTTCGAACCAGAGATCCATCACCAGCAGCCTGAGCAGCTCGAACAGTGCAATCCAAATCACATATTATATCAACGTGCTCATTCAATTAAATATGTTAACCACGTCATTAAAAAACGATTGACACAAGGATGTTAACAGAATTGTATGTAGAGTAAGTCTATGTCTATCGTTTTTTCTACATCCCACTGTCAGTCTGTTTAAACACTGAAGCCACTGAAGCACTTAAATATGGTCTTAAGGCCACTTTTTGCTTCCATACCCAAAGCTGAGAGTTACATTTATTAAACTTTACTTCAGTATAACATGGAGGGAATTGGTTAAAAATGCATAGTAAGATACTGACCCTTTAATGTTAAGCTCAACCTTTTGGTAGAGCACATGTCAAGTCAATATACTGTATCATGTTTAAAAAAATGTGTTCACTTAACCTGATTGAGCCATCTCTACCACTTGGTTGAGGTGTGCTAGGGTTAGGGTTAGGGTTACAGAATGAGAAATAAAGTTGATCTAATGCACTATTTTTCAAATGCACTACATCAGCACCCGAAAGGTAGCATTTTATCTTTTTGTTTGTTTGCTTACTTGCTTGAGAACATACTGACACTTTTACCATGAAGTGACATCTCAACCATTTGGAAAAGGTCTATAATGGGGTCTGATAAAATGAGTGAATGAATGGATAGCTAAAATTCATTGCCCCAAATAAAGGAAAAATTAAAAACTATTTTCTATTACTTCTTTAATAGTCAGGAATGTTGAATAATTAATAGTGAAAAATTGTATCTGTTTTGGAAGGAGTCTCCAGTGATCAAAGGTAATGCCGTTAAACTGTTTTCCAACAAAGGCTGGAATGCAAGATTTGCCCGTTCTGATTTCTCAGTCATGTATATTTTTTGTCTCCTGAAAAAAAAACTAACCTGGTGCTGGATCGACTGATTTTAATATTACTATAAACATATAAATCTCTAATGTGTTGTTCTTTCTATAACAGCGTGCCATGTTCTGATATTATTATTACATACTTACATCCTGAAAAACAGTGACAGAGTGCAAAGTGCAAACTAGTGCACTTCTCCCCGAGACCTAATAAAACCGGAGCTTTTGATTCAATCTGGCCGAACCCTGACACTCAGGCTGACCTTGTTACTTTTAGCCATATTTTAATCCGCTAAACGTTCCCTCTGTTTAAATCTTGTTAAATGCGATACTCCTAGTGATATTCTATCTGAGAATGTTGTGAATCAAAGCAGCTCTGATGTTATGAAAACGCTCAAAAGGGTAAATTTACACACGGCTCGCCTTTTATCTGTAAAAGACAATGTTTTATTTTCTCGAAGAGACCGTAAAGCGGCCCTGGGGCTCTCAGCGGGGTGACGCAGGACGGTGTGAAAGTGAGCTGTTCCCATCCATCCCGTCCGTATAACGTCCCGCGTCTGTCCTCGTCCATGGAGGCTCCCTGCCAGCAGGTGTCATCGTCCCTACACTCTGATTTATCTCGACTGCTTTTTAACTTGGCAGGGGCCACAAACCAGCGCACGACTAAACAACCAGCTGCAGGAACAGGGGCCAGGACTGGGAAGGCTTCAAAAGGCCAGTGTGTGTGTGTGTGTGTGTGAATGCAGTGTACACAAGCACTGAAGCAACTGAGTCACATCTTAAAGGCACTTTTCTTTTCATTCCTACAGTGCAAAATGTTGCGTACCTCATGAGTGCAAGTTGAATCACTTTTTTAATTAATAAATTGTTTAGTTTGTTGGATTTTACAAATTTTCCATCACAGAGCAAATTGGTGGCAAAGTGTGTAATAAGATATATCATGTATCATCAATAAATTTAAAAATTAATGTTAGTAGTTAAATTCGTTAGAAACAATTTACACAGGGATGTTGCACATCAACAAAATTTTATATACCATAAGGCCATATACATCATTTTTCTACATTCCACTGTCAGTGTGTTTAAGCACTAATTCACTAAAGCACTTAAATATGGTCTTAAGGGCACTTTTTGTTTTTATGCCTACAGCTACTGTACGTGGAAACTTTGAAAACTTTTCCACATTATAACTTTACAGCGAATTGCTGAAAAAGTGCACGCTAAGATTAGATGCCAAGATAACCCTTAAATGTTCTGCTCAACATTTTGGTAGAGCAGTGTACTATACTGTATCATATTTAAAAACCATAAACCCTTTTTAAAACCTCACTTATCTCTTATTTTTGGCCCATTTTAAACTGTTATGCTGTTGATTTTTTCATTAAATTTCACACAATTGCACGTAAATTCCAACTTTAAAATCTTTTTTAGGTTCAAAAGAGATGTTGATTTGTGGATAAATATTAATTGTTGTTTTTTTTCCTTGGAAAGTAAAATATAGTAAAATTAAGATATTGTAAAAGTGTCGACAGTAGGAACATGCAGAACTGAAACTACAATGAATGTTATTAAAGAAAATATTCCATTAATGCACTATGGAGTGTTTAAATTACTCACATTGTGTTAAATAAATCCCTGCAATTGAGCACTTCGCCACATTTTAGGTGCTAATTTGAGCCACTCGGAGTTCATTTAACCCAGCAGGTGACCGTTTTGAACAGAGAAATAATTTATCCTTAACATGGACTGTATTATCGTGATCCTTATTGCAGAGAGCAGCGTCAGCTCCACATTTTACACTTTAAAGCATTTTAAAAGACAGCGAGGAATTTTTAAACAGAAAGGAAAGTCTTAAAGACAATGGGGGAAATATTCCAAACATTAACACAGACCATGATACAGGAGGAGCTGTATGTGAACCTCAGGCTTCCACATGAAACACGACAATACAATACCACCAATGTGATTATGTAACGATGATGATCAATAAATTAATAATAATAATGTAGAATAATAAATTTATACTTGTTACACTGATTCATTTTAATCGCATCTTCTTAAATCAAGGCATCAATTTAAATCATTATATCATCACACGCCTGTAACTAGAAGATGACTGAACATAACAACTGTGCCATAACATTCCCTTTTTTAATTTATTTAAATATTTTTTTCTTTGTGCAGTGTGAACTCCATACATACTGTGTATTAGGGTCCAGAATAAAATAAATAAACAAAATACATTTTGAATAATCACATTTTTGTAAGAAATCATAAAAATGTTTCCTTAAATTTTAGACATTTTATATTAAAAGAAAAAATGCTTTTATTATAGTATATTTTTACAATATCTGGTGATTGGTGATTTTTTTTTTAATTTTTTTTTTTACAATTTTCTTGAAATATAGTTACTTTTTTAGTACTTTTTTATTCATTCATTCATTCATTCATTTTCTATACCGCTTAATCCTGTGTTCAGGGTCGCAGGGGACCTGGAGCCTATCCCAG
>JAQMYI010000002.1:3673573-3685856 GCA_030014275.1 Clariallabes melas | reverse complement strand
AGGCTGGTGACTCTAAATGAACGTCTCCTCTGCAGCAGAGGTCAGTTTTGGTCTCGCTTTCCTGGGAAGGTCTTCATCATGGTGCTTGATGGGGTTTGCAAATGCACTGGACACAATAATGTTCTTGTAAGACTTTCATGTCTTAAAATAAAAACTGACTGTTGATACTTAATTATCTAATTACATATGGGTTATTTCTTTTGAAATTTACAGAATTTTTCTAGAATGTAGAAAATGTAGAAAATAAATCCAAACGTGTGTCCAAACGTGTGGCCTCTTAACTGCAGGGTTGAGGGTTTGCGTATTCTCCCTGTGCTTAGTGGGTTTCCTCCAGGTATTCCGGTTTCCTCTCACGGTCAATGTTTCCAAATTGCCCATAGTAGGTTTATGTGCATGTCTGCCCTGTGGTGGATTGGATTTAATAATATTTGTATAAAAAAAAAATCAATCTAAAGCAATAACAATAGCTACAGCTGACTTTTGATTCCAAAATTTCCAAAATGATTCAGTTTTCCTGCCAGCATTTAGAAACCTCTAAACACATTCCCACACTTAGACCACCCCCCCCCCAACACACACACACTAGAAACCCTGATATAAATGTTGTACCGCACTAGC
Organism: Clariallabes melas; assembly: GCA_030014275.1. NCBI lineage: Eukaryota > Metazoa > Chordata > Actinopteri > Siluriformes > Clariidae > Clariallabes > Clariallabes melas. The sequence continues at coordinate 3,685,238 of JAQMYI010000002.1, read as the reverse complement.
CCTAGCGACGATAAGCAAATCCCTGTGCACAAGATTGCAAAAAGGCTCACGTAAGAAAAAATAAAAAAATGTGCTGACAACATCTCCGACTGACACACTGTTGAGTTCCAACCTCCAGCAACGAGACGGGAAAAAAAAAATAATACATGTGTCAGAATATTCTTTGTGCTTGCCGTAATAACATCACCTCAGCTGGTCAGGTGGAATATAAAAGCCTCAGCATGGCATTGTGGACTATCCGAACTGTCACAGCTGTGGCAAATCGAAGGAGGGTTCAGCGAAAGAGCACCTAGTTGTCTGTTTCTCGAAGCAGCACAGCACTAGGATGAGATAAATACGGAGAGCCGGCTGGTGCTGACACCGAGGAAAGGATTGTAAGAGAGAAAGGAGTGAAAAAAAAGGGAAAAAAGTATATTTCTGATCATAGCTGTCAGGCAACACTGATGATGCGCTAACTGAGAGAAGGCGCTAAAACCAAGAAACCTATTCCGTCTTTAGCCCGTGTCAGGCGCTAATGGAAAGTTCATCACATAAGCATGTATACGAATTTAGCACTTGTCTGGGGTGTTACTGTACAAGCCGGCGTGACCTGTCCTCTGTTCCCGGTGCCGAAGAGAAACAAATTAGTGAGGACAGCCTGAGAACTGAGACATCATTTACACATTTTCTTTTCTTTTTTTTTTAACCAAAGGTCAAAAATTGTGACAATCTTTGCTACAAAACAAGATGTCACACATTAACATTCTTGCTAGATCAAGGTCAGGGTTTGGTAAGGTTTTTCCTTTTTTCCTTTTTTCAAACAGTCAACTTTCTGCTTCTTTGGTTGACTTCAGTGGTTCAACCAGCAAATCTCCAACACACCAAATTACAGATGCGTTCATGACACGACCTAACCCGCAGTTAATAAACGCGAAACCGAGGTCAGGCTGAGCGAAAGTTTCATCCATTCCAATTGTGTGTAGGAAAGATAAACAGGATGTGAGTGTGTGTACTCAGCCTAAGATTTATTTAGGATAATCGATGTCAGTGTCTATGGCTTAGGGTCAGAGCAAAGGCAAGAAACACAAGACAAGAATAATGCATAATCCTAAACGGGAGAATCTGAAAACAGGACAAGCTCAGACTTGCAAAAGGATTTTAATACATGACGGGATATAAATGGGCAAAATGATCAACTTATGCAAAAGAGCTGGATGTAATCAGGTAACAATCCAGATCAAAGGGAGAGGGCAGAATAAAACATAAAGAACCTGTTGCCATGGGAACCACAACAGCTTAAGGGATTCTGTAGCAGTAGCCAAACTGATCTTATATAAATTACACAAATTCTAAACAAAAATTGTACAAATTCCTCTAATGCTCTGATACAGTGTTTATAAATATTTTAATCTAAAATATATGTCTTGATTTGACATATAAGTATGTGATATTTAACTTTATTTAGTTGACAAATACACTATATGGACAAAAGTATTTGTCCAAACCTGTTGAATTCAGGTGTTTCGATCAGACCTCTTATCCCCAGGGTAGGTCAATTTTAATGCTTCAGCATACCAAGACTTCTTGGACATTGCTCTGCTGTTATGCAACTTTGTGACAACAGTTTGGGGAAGACCCTTTTCTATTCCAAAATGACTCCGCCCCAGTACACAAAGCAAGGAATATAAAGACATGGTTTGATGAGTTCAGTGTGGAAGAACTTGACCGGCCCTAACACAGAGCCCTGACCTCAACCCCATTATGCACCTTTGGGATGAACTGTAACGAAGATTACGAATGAGTCCTTCTTATCCAACATCAGTGCCTGATCTCATAAATGCTCCACAGAATAAATGGACACAAATTCACATGGAAACACTCCAAAATCATGTGGACAGCCTTCCAAGAAGAGTGGAAGCTGTTATAGCTGCAAAAGGGGGACCAACTCCATATTGAAGTATACAGTATGTATTTGGATACAATGTCATTGCAGGTTTGGCTAAATACTTTTGTCCATATAGTGTAGGTGAGAGTTTGTGGTTTTGGTTAAAATTAGTCCAGATGAATCCCGCCTATTCCAGAGTGATGGGCGTGTCAGAGTAAGAAGGGAAGCGCATGAAGCGATGCACCCATCATGAACAGTGTCCTCTGTACAACCCTTTGGAGACAGTGTTATGATCTGGGGTTGATCAGTTACTCAGGTCTAGACTCAGCAACGTTATGTGGCAATAAAATGTCAGCTGATGACTTGAATGTACTGAATGACCAAGTTAATCACATCTATGGAGTTTAATTCCCTGATAGAATGGCCAAATTACAGGACTCTGGGAGCATGAGGAATCAAAGGAATCATGAAGAATATTTAGTCCTACAAAAAATAAATAAAAGTTAGAGTGAGTATAATTTATATGCAAAGGCTAGGACAAAATGTCACAGCTCATAACTGAAATATAACTTAATGTATATTGAAATTATTTAGTACAGTATTTAGTTTAGGCTAATCATGCATTAGTCAACCAAAAAGCTTCTAATTTCCTGGTTGATAAGCTAAAAAAAAAAGCTACTTTGTTCACTTTTGATAATCGCTGGTTCATGTGTACAAATTATTACAAATAGAACAAAAAGAGCATTTTAAATAAAGACTTTTTTTCACTCAGTTACATTTATCGCTATTTTTTACCAAGTGTTTAAAAATGTGTGTAGCAATAAATCAGGTTGATTGTCCCGGGAGTTTTGTTGTCATCAAGGCCACGTTCACGTCGTTCAGGCTGCTGTTCCCAGGCAGAGCGGCTGCTGTTGACATTTTTCTCCGACATCAAAAAAACTGTGGGACAGAAAAGAGAAGAAAAGGAATTACACTCCTATAATCTACACCCATTCACTGACAACAAAGGCGGGCGTTGGTGTGAGCGAGAGGATGGCGGCGGTCCAGCGGTGTTTGTGTGCCGCACTATAATGACTTCAGTCGCTCTTTGAGTTCAGATGTTCTGAGCTCTGCAGGTGACAAGCGTCTGTCTTTCTCTCAGAAAGGGAAAGGTTGGTATAAAAAAACATTGTGATAGCACACATTTACAGACCCATGCTGCGTCCCTCTCTGTGTCTCCCGGTGTGGGTTTTCTCTGTGGGCGCCCGTCACCATCGCTCGCTCCATGATTCATGCCTCTGCTCCTTTTTTATTTTTTTATTTTTTGCATGCTTTTTTAAGTGTGGATTGAATGGACTTTCTGTCAAATTTGAGATCACTGAGCAGGGTTTAAATGGTGACGTTAAACTCGCATGCATGTTCACCTCCTGCTCTATGTTTAAATAAATCAAATTCAAATTACCATCGAATGTCACACAGTGTTAGGAAAAAAAAAACTTGATAATCCACTGTAGGAATTATGATGGATCACTAACAATACTGGTATCCGTGTCCAATTATTCACTTTTGTACTTTTTACCCGTGGCATCCTGTAGTAGGTACTATGGTAGTCTGATGGTACCTGTATATAGTATATACTGTCATATATAGTACGGTATATAGTGTTATGCTATTTTTGACAGTACCATGGTACTTATTTGCTAATAGAATACAAGAACCACTTAGTTCTGCCATGGTTCCTACTTTGTCACAAAGGTACATGAACTATAGCATGGTACTATGGAGGAAACTGTCAAAAATATATCTTTAAATCTATCTTTAAAAAATATTTTTATGTTCTAAGTTGTTACAAGTTTTTTGTCCAACTAAAATTCTTGCTAGGCATCACAGTGATCTAGTGGTTAGCACTGCCACCTTGTACCTCCAGGGTCTGGGTTCGATTCCCGCCCCTGTATGCATGGAGTCTGCATGTTCTCCCTGTGATCGATAGGTTCATCGATAGGGTGCTCCGGTTTCCATCAACAGTCCAAAAACATACAGATTAGGCTAATTGGTGTTGCCCAAATTGCCCATAGTGTGTGAATGCATGTGTGAGTGTGTCCATGTGTCTGCCCACATGGACACACCTTGATTTGCACCTTGTCCAGGATGCCTTGTACCTTAAGTATCCTGCCATAGTCTACAGGCTCCCCGTGAACCTTTATACAGAATAAAGAGGTATAGACAATGAGACAATGATAAAACTCTTGCTAATTACAGATCTCAAGAATGAGTGGCTAAATGTTTATAGGATTTATACTCATACTGTATATTGAACCTAGTAATTGAACTTTGGTTTTGATTTTAGAATTGTTTCAAAATCAGGTCAAGGTCACAGCAAGGTCAAATGCTACGCAAGTTAAAAATTGGTTGTTTTTGTAACAAACTTCAACAGCTACCTCATTTCCTCTCTTGTCTGTTCCAACAACTCAGTCTTCAACATCACCAGTATACTGTACTAATGACCAGCTTGATCATCTGTCATCATCTACACCTGTTTCGCACTGGTTCATGCCTTAAGTTAGATGGTTTTTATGCAAGACAAAACCTAAATGAGAGACAAAAACCTGCAGTTAATGAGAACTATTCCTCAAATGTGCATTAGAAATACAAGAAAGTCTGTCTCTTCGGGAGCAAAATATGAGAAAATGAGAGGGAAGTCCAAACTTTTGCACAGCTCTGTACAGTATATATGAAACAACTGTTCAGTTCAAATTCCTAAATCTTTGTCATTAAGAATTTCCAGTTGTCCAGTCTGCATAGATGTAAATCCTGCCAAAACAAAATTTCTAAAACTTTCCTTTAGTTCTTAAACGTCCGACATTTTTCCAACACACACTTAACTTTCTTCCCATGCATGTTCTGCTTCGCCCCATCTCCTACTTCCCCCGATATCTAATTCTCCTCACCTAAACGCCTATGGCTGTGAGTTTCCTAGGTGAACAGTCACTCTCATATCGCCCAGTCCGGAGTTGAGGTCATTTAGATGCAGCTCACTTCTGGTCCTTAGATTTAGACCTTCCTTCATGGGTGGTAGACCTCTGATTTGGAATTCACTCCCACAGAGCCATGGTGGAATATCTCTCCTCCTTCAAATCACAGCTCAAAACCCATAGTTTTTGTATGGTATTATCAGTCTGTCATCAGTAACTATGGTGTTCTGTATATTGTACTGTGTAAACTATAATTTTTTTCTGTTTATCCCAATTCTTAGCATATGTTCATTCATATTGAAGCTGAATCCATTCATATTGATTAAAATCCACGGAGTCCAACAAAACACAGGGTTTTCAGTAACAACCTAGAACAAGCATTGATCCTAATGAGAATTGAAATCAGGAATCTTGGCATTATGGAAGCACTGGAAATGACATAAGGCATAGATGAACAATAAATATTTCATGGAAAATAAAGAAAGATAAAAGTATAACTAAGCAACAAAACAACATGATATATGCAAATATAAGATTACAAATAAAGTAGCCTACACAAGAGAATAAAAAAGATTTGCATTTAGTTTTTACTGTCTTACTCTCATATTCACCCATTCTCTATATCTGTTATCCTGTACAGTGTTGTGGAAAGCTTGGAGCCTTTTCCAGGGGATTCGGGGCACAAGTTGGGGTACAACTTGGACAGGGTGCCAGTTCATCACAGGGCACACGCCTGCATACACTCACACTGCATGTCTTTAGACTGTGGGAAGAACCACCAAGGACAGGGAGAACATGCACACTCCATTCACATACCTGAAGACATTACTCGAAACCCCAACCCTGAAGGTGTGAGTCCACATTCCTAACCACTATGCCACTGTGCCACTCATCATTTTAGGGAAATACATTTGTGCTAGCCTAAAATTGATACATTAGACCAGAATATGGGAAGAAAAAACTTATTTTTATTCCCCTTTTTGCATGGTTTTCAGAATTCAGTCACAGACTGAAAATCAGGCATGCAGTCTATAGTGTTGTAGTTTGTAAGTCTTTAATGTCTAACATTTCAGAATACAATTGTATTCCTTCATCTTTAGTAAACCACCATGCCCAAGTCCATCACATGGGAGTAGTCAAGCACTTGTTCATGAGTAGCCAGTAAATCAGCTGGAGAAAGCCCACATGGATGGTGAAAGAACAGAAGGGGGCAAAGTACGCAAAACATTCTGTACTTGAATGAAAGTAAAGATTCTCTAGTGCAGATGTTAGTCTAGTATAAGTAGAAGTCCTCCATTTGGTTGTGTACTTGAGTAAAAGTACAAACGGTCCTCACTTTCAAATATCCTTAACTATCAAAATACTAGGGATTGCATTAGCTTATAGTAGCCTTTTTCATAGTAAACAACTAATCTCTCTCTCTCTCTCTCTTTCTCTCTCTCTGTGTGTCTGCTTCTTGATTGCGCAACTTTGTCCATGCTGTTTTGCCGCAACCAGCTCCACTTCTGATTTCAAACATCTGTTGCATTATTGGACTCGTCTCGATGGAAAGGCAATGAAATTACTCATAATAGTCAGCAGGTAAAAATTCCTGCTTCAAGTACTATACACCACTGTGTTTAGGTAACACAGTGCCATGCAGAAATGTAGTGAAGTAAAAGTACAGCTATTTGCTGTTTGCTGCACTTTTAAGTAGAGTAAAAGTAAAAAGTGTCCTTTAAACATCATACTCCAAAAACTACTTAAGTAAAGTACAGATACGATGAAATATGTATTTAGGTGTAGTAATGACGCTAATGATCAAACTGGGGACTCTTTAGCTGTGAGCGGGAAACATAACCTGCTATACAATTGCTCCACCCTGGTTTGGGGTTATTTTTGTAGATACTGTAAATTTAAAAACAAAAACAGTTTGTATAAAAAACGAATCAGTTAAGTCTCATTCCCAATGTATTTGTTACATTCCCACAACCACATACCATTGGCTCTTCTAAATTATTACCAAGATCTTCAAATCAGTTTGTCTGGTTGCATGTGAATTACTTTTCTATTATTATTATTATTATTATTATCATTTCCAGGAAGTGAGCTTGTGTGTGTGTGTGTTTTGAAGACACTATAGTGCTCAGCTCACCTGGTCCCATGTGTTCGTCTGAGCAAGCAGCGCTCATTTCCAGTATTGCTGCCACGAGCAAGAAACAGGAAGGGGATCAATTTAGGAGAGTCCCAAACACAGCAGCGCTTAATGGCCCACAAACTCAGCCCCACACATACATACACATTTGTCTTAACTATGCTTGTGAGCACCTTATACTGTATTGACATAGCTGATAATGCAGATAATTGATGCTGGACTAATTTCTAAATATAACTGAAGAAAAAAACAAACCTTTAATCTACTTAAAAAAAATTATGGTGTGATAAAAATTGTCATGTATAGTCTAATTCCAACTTTTCGGGACTTTCTGACACACACAAGAACTTCTTCTGTGTTCCCATACATAAATAATGCTAACTGTGATCATAACACTGGAAAAGATGATTTTCCTAATGGGGACACGGCAAATAATGTCGTGATATCAAATTTATCGGGACATCGCACATTTAAGACAGGTGACATATTGAAGGATGAAGTGTCTCATTAACTTCTTGTGTCGTGAGAATATCTTTAATAGATATAGAATGTAGATTGTACAAGTCTCTGGATCTGTAAAATTCAGGTACATATTCAATCAATTTTGATTAATGAGACAAATTCCTTTTTTGTTGTGAGAGAGAAAGTAAAGTAACATGTCAATTTAAAACATCTCACGGCCATGGAAAATCAAATATCAGTATAAGATCGGTCTAGCGAAAGAGGCATGCGTTTCAAAAAATTATTCCAACACAGAAGTGCCAAAACATGCAGTTCCTCAAATCACCACTAGGAGCTGGATCCAAAAGTGTAAATGTCCGATTCTATAACAGAAATAAATGTTTACAGACTGGTTCAAAAAATGGTGATTGGTCCCCATAGCTAGACTTCCAATTCATGACAACTGTACAGGGTGAATTTTTATGTAATTAATCAGCTATACTAAAATTATATTAAGGTATAAAATTATGCATATGTCGGCACGGGGTGTAGTGGTTAGCACAGGGTCCGGGTTTGATTCCTGGCCAGACTCGATTCTCGTCTCTGTGTGCATGGAGTTTGCATGTTCTCCCCGTGCTTGGTGGGTTTCCTCCGGGTACTCCGGTTTCCTCCCACAGTCCAACGATATGCAGGTTAGGCTAATTGGCGTTCCCAAATTGCCTGTAGTGTATGTATGTGTATGTGTGCCCTGCGATGGATTGGCACCCTGTCCAGTGTGTACCCTGCCTCGTGGCCTAAGCCTCCTGGGATAGGCTCCAGGTCCCCGCGACCCTGAATCCAGGATTAAGCGGTATAGAAGATGAGTGATTGAGTGAGAATTATGCATATTTAGAGTCATGGCAGGTTTAAGTGACAGCTGCTATTTACAATAAGTGGAAAAATGCTAGCCATCTGCTAATCATCATGTTAGCTAACCAGCTAGCTGGAATCATTGTGGGGAATGACGTTTGGGTATGGATTATGAAGTATGATTAAATGCAAAAAAAAACTTTAGCATATAAGACACGGTGGCTTAGTAGTTAGCATTGTTGCCTTGCACCTCCAGGCCCTGTGTTCGAGTCCTATTTTAGGTCTGTGTTTATGGAGTTTGCATCTTCTCCCCGTGCTTGGTAGGTTTCCTCTGGGTTCTCCGGGTTCCTCCAACAGTCCAAAGATATGCAGATTAGGCTAACTGGCATTCCCAAATTGCCTGTAGTGTGTGAATGTTGACCAGAGGTCCTATCCACAGTCGTATAAAATGGGGAGAAATACAATGATCACTATTGGCCTACATAGTTCCTGGTTGGACTACAGAGGTTCTTAGATGGATGGATAGATGGATTAGCAAATAAAATAATGTTAGCCACCATAAGATCTAGCTAAGTTAGCTAGCTTGAAGTAACTGATGTAAGTAGGCATGTTCCAACCAACAGCCAGGCTCTAGTTCTGCCCGTTTGTCCATTTATGGATTAACCGAGGTTTGAGAGGTAAGAGTTTCTTCAAAGATGGCACCGACCAGAGCTCCTACAGTTGATCTTCAAAGGCGCACTTCATAAAATGGCTGATGGCACATAGGGTTTCATTCATTAATTTTCTATACCAATGATACTGTACAGGGTTATGGGTAGCCTGGAGCCTATCCCAGAGATTATAGGCACAAGGTGCGATACACCTTGGACAGGGTGCCAATCCATCACAGGGCACACACTCTCACACATTCATTCACACACTATAGGCAACCTGGAAATGCCAAGTAGCCCAATCTGCATGTCTTTGAACTGTTGGAGGAAACCGGAGCATCCAGAGGAAACCGAACAAACATGGGGAGAACATTCAAACTCCACACACACAGACCAGAGGAACGAATCAAAGCCTCAACCACTTGGAGGTGCGAGGTCAAAGTGCTAACCACCACTCTACCCTGCCGTCCTTGTGATGCCTCGCTCAAAGGGGACGACTAAACTGAAAGTGAGAACAAAGCTAAAATAAATCCCTCGAACCTCCTACCTGCTTAATTTGTCACCCGTGTAGTTCATCCTTGTAATCATTACATGCTGTCCAGCAGGCAAGTGCAGGGATGCGTAAAGGGTCAAGTGGTGAAAGTGAAAGTCCTTTCATCCCCCAGACAAGATTTAAGATGTTATTTGTGTAGTATTTGTGTCATCCAGACAACGTTCCCCCCAGATGACTTGCACTCGAGTTATTAGTGTCGGCTGCACAAGACAGTCTAATTAAAGCATAACATTATGCTCGAGGAGGATATTATGGTAATGTAATATGCAAAACAAGGACTCGGGTTTAATTGGTCTTCTTTGGATCATTAGATATTTGGGCATAATGTACCTATTTGTGATGCAAATATCTTGTGTGTGTGTCTGTGTGTCTGTGTGTCTGTGTGTGTGTGTGTGTGTGTGTGTGTGTGTGTGTGTGTGTGCTTTCTGCTTTTCTGTCTTTGTGGGGACCGAATGTCTAAAAAAGAATACACAATATCTGTCAAGTGGGGACTTTGTGGGGACATTTGACTGGTCACCAAAAAGGGACAGGAATGACAAAGGTTACTTTTTATGTTTATTGAGGTCACAATTAGGGTCAGATTTTGATGTAGTAAAGAATTAATTAGCTTTTTTTATTCATTATGTTAAAGGAAGGTCCTTAGAAGTATAGGTAGACAAAATGCATGTGTGGGTGTGTAAGGTAAAAGAGAGTCCAATCCCCCCCCCCCCCCCGTATAATAATAATAACAACAACAACGACACCACCAACGATAATAATAATAATAATAATAATATAGAATCAACGCAACACAGATAAAAGTCTTTTTTCTTCTTAAGCACAACTCTAGGTGGCACTGTGGCTCCACATCCAGACGGAGGCCTACCAAAAACGCATCACCTTTCAGACCCACACGGCAGTATACACACACACACACACACACACACACACACCGCCTTTGGATATTGGTACGTTTCAATATAGCCCCAGAATAGCATGGAATTGTGTTCTGTGTTGATGAGGTGGTTGTATACTTTTAGCATTTTTCATCATTACACACACACACACACATACACACACACACACACACACACTGCCTCCCACATATGCACGCACACTCACAAACCTGCTGTACGGCTGAGTCTTCGCAGTGCTACTGTGCAATACCTGTTTAATTTAGCAATTAACCGTTTAATCTGGCAACAGATGCTTGTCAGTCTGGCGAACAGAAGCATGCATGTGTGTGTGTGTGTGTGTGTGTGTGTGTGTGTGTGTATGTGTGAGACAGAAGAAGAGAAAACAACGGGAAAAAGCAAGCTGTGTAAACAGCGACATGTCATTGTTTCTAATTGGCTGAATATTTATTGTGGGCAAATGTAATGCGGTGAAGTCAATTAGATGCCGCGCAAAGACGCACCTGGCAAGGAAGAACAACAGACAGACTGACAGACAGACAGAAAGAAAGAAAGAAAGAAAGAAAGAAAAAGAAGAAACATTTTATTTAATATCACTCTTGCTGTTGGTTCATGTGATATTATATTATTGGGCCTTTCCTTCTTTCTCTCTCCATCTCCCCCTCTCTCTCTCCCTCTCTCTCTTATGACCATTTTTCTCAGTAACACACTCCTCTCTGTATGAAAGAGAAAACCTTATATACCAGTGTCTCTGTGCCTGTTTGATTACACAGGGAACTGAAGTTAGCGAGAAAGAATCTCAGATAAAGTACACTGGTCTTGATGTGTGTGTGTGTGTGTGTGTAAAAACCTCAGGGAGTAAATTAGCTGCAACGACACTGCGTCTTTCTTTTTCCCACCACGCAGAATTTTCTGATTTTATATAAAACACGGAGGATAACGATATCATCACGTAACACAAGTGGAACACACTGTACGCCGCTTCACGCGATCCCTGCTGCCGTGTGACTCTCTCCAGCTCTACTCATTTTATTAAAGATGCATTTGGCTGTAATTTTTTTTACCTTCCAAAGATGCACGAAGTAAGAGAGATAAAATGCTAATGGTACAAAATACACTGATCAGCCACAACATTAAAAATGTTACCATTAAACACACGTCGGTTGTGGTTCCTGTTGTGCCACTGGGGCGGCTCTGGCACCTCGGGGCGTGGCTCTGCAAGGCATCTAGGGGTGTGCTGTGGTGCTGTGGTCAGGACGTTGGCAGTGAATTGTACAGTAGTCAGGTACAGGGCCAGGAGTAGCTCAGTGGTTAAGGCATTGGACTACGG
>JAQMYI010000002.1:3564882-3576988 GCA_030014275.1 Clariallabes melas | reverse complement strand
GTGAATGTGTGTATGTGTGTGTGCCCTTCGATGGATTGGCACCCTGTCCAGGGTGTACCCCGCCTAGTGCCCTAAGCCTCCTGGGATAGGCTCCAGGACCCTGCGACCCTGAATAGAGGATAAAGCGGTATAGAAGATGAATGAATGGAGGAATAGCAAGCAATAAAAACAAAAAATAGATAGATAGAAAGTAACTGCAAAAAATGACAAGATAAATGTCATGGAATAAAGGCAGTAAAGATGGTAAGATGACAAAAGAAAGGAAATAAGCAAAAAAGAAAGAATAAACAAAAAGTAAAAGAAAATATAAATACATTTAAATCATTTAGTTAGAAAAAGTGAGAATGAAAATAAGTACAAGGCAGAAGGTTAAGAAAAAAGAAAGGAAGGAAGGAAAATGTAAAATAAGAAAGAAAGAAATGTGAATGTAAGGAAATGTAAAATAGAAAATGTATATATTTTAATAATTAAGTTATTAATAAAAAAATTGAAAAATAGTACAAAAATAAGATGATGTGCTTTAAACACAATAAAAAGAATAAGATGAAGAATGAAAGACGTAAAATTTAGATAGAATGAGTAACAAATAATTGAAAGAAAGAAAGCAAAACAATTATACATTTTGAAATAAACAATTCAGTTAGAAAAAAGTGAGACTGTAATCGAGTACTATAAGGTCATAAAAAAGAAGATGAATAATAAAAGAAAGAAAAAAGGAAGGAAAACAAAGAAAGTAAAATATAGAAATAGTATAAATTAGTAAGAAATAAATGACAAGAAAAGAGTAGAAAAAGGTTAATATGGAATAAACACAAGTAAGAAAGAAAGAAAGAAAGAAAGAAAGAAAGAAAGAAAGAATAATGTGAATGAATGTGTTAAATTCACAGTGAGTTAGGGTTAGAACAGGGATCTTTGGTATCCTGTAAGAATTGTAGATTGCAGCATTAGATGCAGACCAGCTCGTTTCAAATGAAGGAAAAAAAAATCAATATCTTATTTCACTTCTGAAAAGCAGTAATAAATCTCCTGATGGTAACTGATAGTGTAATAGTCAGTCAGGCTTTTAGAGCCGAGCAGCATGTTGCTTTCTTACAGGTTAGATTTTCAGAGTTATTACATGGGCTGTGACACCTCACTACCCGGGAAAGTAAATGACAGTTCATAGAGCCACTTACTCGGTTTCTTTCCTGCAGTAATCATATAGCGCTCAGGCTAACTGACAGTGGCAGAGTGTGTATACGTGTGGAGCTCTCCGGCCCGACTCAAAGATACTCTAAAAGCTTTTTCATCCCATTAGACCTGCGTAATTCACTCATTTAGTGCCTGTTGCTCTCCTCCTGTCACTCCACGCGCTTCTCCGAGCGTACGTCTGACAGGGGAGATGAAGTCTTTCGGCAGGACGAAGACAGCGCTACGGAGGAAGACGAACACTAGAACCGAGGAGAAGATTTAAATATACCTTCTGTGTTCGTAAAAAGTTAGAATGCAAAGTATTTAAATAAGGTGAACCCTAAGCAGAGCCACTTCTCCAGGTGAAAAGGCTTTGGTGAGGAGACAGGTCAAAACAGAAAAGAACAGCCAGACTGGTTTAATCTGACAGGAAGTCTGCAGGAAGTTAAATGGCGACTCTTTACACCTGTGCTGAGCAGAAAAGCATTTTGGAATCATGAAATATGAACTGCTGTCTGGGAAAAACAGGAATCTTCTAATATGATGTCATATTAGGGGAGAAATTTTTAGGGATCCATCTAAACATGTCTAAATATGACAACAAAAATTTTTTTGACATGATGTAATTGTTAATAATGGCACCAAAGAACATCACAGCTGAGCAACAAGACTGGGGAGGGGCTCTTCTTATATGTTGTCATATTAGGGGGGGACATCTAATTCCCCTGTTTAAGACCCAGCCAATACAAAAATGGAAAAATGAATAAAAAGTAGGGAGACCCACCTGACTATCTAAATATGACCACAAAAAGGTACATTGTGCATAATAGGGGTCCTTTAACTGCAACATAAAATTAAATAAATAAATAAATAGTCACATATGGGGGTTATTTCCTTTTTTATTACATACTGTGACAACAATCTTTTAGCTTAACATTTGAAAAGTTTTAACTTTATAATTCTGAACCTAAACAAACATTAAAATGCTAAAAAAAAAATAATAATAATAATAACTTTACCTGCAGTAATAAAAGTGGTTGTGATATTGTTAAAATTAAATAAATAACAAAATAAAAAGCATCAATTTCAGTTCAGGATAGCGTGTCATATTCAGGATGTCATACAGAAGAAAATGTCAAAAACTTCACTGTGTGAAAAGTTTCCCCAGACAGATAATACTGTGAGAAACTACAAGGTACTTTCACATGTATAAAAGGGACAAGACGGATGGATAGACGCGCACGCAAAAAGAGAGCTCCCAGGGTTTTAGCGCTGATGTTCTGGTGCTCCCCTAAGAGCCTTCAGACGTTTGTCTCAGTCTTCTATGTCTTCAGAGGTTTTTGAAGATTGCGAAACAAGCTGGGCTTTTTTATTCTGCTATCACAGAACTACCACTGAGAAGAGTCTGGGGTTTAGACTTCGATTTGGCGCTCTTGATGAGCCCATACGGCGGAGGATTTTGCTTTTCAAAGTAGAACCTGGGATCATCAACCATCCAAAGACACCTTGAGGGAGCCTTAGATCCATGTGTCGCTAATAACAGGTACATCTATTGCTATTGATAGCACCGTGTTGTGGCGTATTTGGGCTAGCAGCAGCTCTTAGAGCTCTCGGTCACAGTCAGGTAAGCACGCAGCTGTGTATTGAACGTGGCGAAAATAACACATTAACCGTGGAGTCACTGTAGACCCCCGAGGCCCTGGATCAATAAACAGGTCTCACCCTGTGGAGCAAAGGCCATTATGGATCCTGCAGCAGGAGAAAAAGAGCTCAGGAGGAAAAGGAAGCAATTCGGTGTTGCACTTATTATCGCCACAAATCCAGAGAGTCGATCTGTAATCAGCTTCTACAAGTTTACTGATTCTGTTGCTGTGATTGAGGTCATGGAGCACGGAGTCATTCTAGGACTGAACAAACATCCTGATATGTTGAAGAATGAAGTTGGCAGCACGCAGCAGTCTAAGATCTAATCTGCGAGGACTATAAAAAAAATGCTCGAGCAATGTTGTCGTCATTTGTCTAAGGTTTACTATCTGTAACCTGTAGTAGCCTGATACAGTTAGATATACAATATACTTGACCTATACACTGATACAGGTAGATATACAGCAGGCTTGGCATATATACGACAAAAGTTTAAAAAGTTTATCACTAATTAGTCACTATGTGCTTTTTGAACATTCTTTTCTGGACACATTCCCCTCATTGCTTTTATAATAAGCGCTCCACTTCCAGCATGGCTTTGCACTAGATGTTGAAGCATGGCTGTGGGAATTTGTATTCATTCAGCTACAATAGTAATAGTGAGGTCAGGAACTGATGTTACTGTAGGTGAGGAAGTTTGGGGTGCAGTCACTGTTCCTGTTCCTCTAAAATATGTTCAGTTGAGGGCTCTGTTCAGGACACTCAAGTTCTTCCACTCTAACCTCAAAACGCCATGGCCTTATGGAACAGGGTTTGAGCTTCTTAGTTCCAGTGAAAGGGGCATTGCAAAGCCGCAGCATAGAAAGATGTTTGACAACTGCGTGATTTTAACTTTGTAGTTAAACATGTTTATGGAGGAAAAACGTAAGGGAGTGATGGTCAGGTGTTGTGTGTGGATCGGATGGGCTGCTGTGGCGAACTGTCAATGGAAGCAGCAGAAAGGCCAACAACCCCCGGCAACAAAAGTAAAATTTTATTTTATTTTATGTCATTGTGCAAATTACAAGGCCAATAGAAATTCAGTACTGAAAATCAAGAACTCTAAATTGTGATCTCCTTTGTTTAACTTAAAGTCATCTAATTTCAAGAACCATGTTATGGTACGTTTTGCCAATTTGTCCATGTTATCTGACTATATTCACCTTAGTTAGCTGGTTTTCTTTTTTTTAAAGTTAAGATATTTCAACATGACATGGTTATGGGCACTACAGTTTTTTTTCTTTTTTTTTTTTGCTT
Organism: Clariallabes melas; assembly: GCA_030014275.1. NCBI lineage: Eukaryota > Metazoa > Chordata > Actinopteri > Siluriformes > Clariidae > Clariallabes > Clariallabes melas. The sequence continues at coordinate 3,572,878 of JAQMYI010000002.1, read as the reverse complement.
TTTAAGCTTTTGACAAAAAACAGAATTCTTTCATTTAAGCAATACTTATTACAGGTAATATGCTTCTAGAAGCTTACACCAATTTTTGTATAAATATAATAATTATTTGTATTTTAAATTGCTATTGTTTAAAGCGAGACAGCATGACACTAAAAAATGTACATTTTTGGGGCACATATAAAATCATCATTCAAAAAAACGGCTGAAATTTTCTTTTTAAGGAAACAAGATTGATCACTTCCATGTTGCATAAGCATTTGCATACACACATTTTCTGTGCTATGTGCATAACTTAAAAAGTTAAATTAGCACCAATACTTTGTTTGCATTTAATTAACAAACCTATTGTTAACTTATGATTCTAGTCCAAATTTTTGTTTCATTGCAAGGTCATTGGAGCTTTTATGGGGTTCTAATTAATTGGAGTCTCTATGGCATTCTAGATTATTGGAGTTTCTATTTGTTTGTATTTTATTGAAGTTTACATGTATATGGGGATCTAGATTATACAAGATTCTCTGGGGTTTTAGTTTATTAATGTGTCTTTGGGGCTTTAGTTCGTTAGTGCTTCTCTGTGGTTTTATAGAGTTCTTAAGAAGGACTTTATGGCAGTCTAGTTTACTGGAGCCCCTGTAGGGTTCTAGTTTATTACAGTTTATATTAGGTCCTAGTTTATTGGCTTCCTTGTGGTTCTAAGTTATAAGAACTTTTGTTTCATTGAAGGTCATTAGAGCTTCTGTGAGGTTCTAATTAATTGGAGCTTCCTTCTCTGGGGTTTGATTCATATGAACCTCTATGGCATTCTAGATTATTGGTGATTCTATGTAGTTATATTTTAAGCTTTTGACAAAAAACGGAATTCTTTCATTTAAGCAATAATTATTACAGGTCATATGCTTCTAGAAGCTTACACCAATTTTAGTGTAAATATAATAATTATTTGTATTTTAAATTGCTATTGTTTAAAGTGAGACAGTATGACATTAAAAATGTCCATTTTTGGGGAACATATAAAATCATCATTCAAAAAATTGGCTGAAATTTTATTTTTAAGAAAACAAGATTGATCACTTCCATGTTGCATAAGCATTTGCATATACACATTTTCTGTGTTATGTGTATAACTTAAAAAGTTAAATTAGCACAAATACTGTGTTTTGGCCAGCTAGTGTCACTCATGCATTTAATTAACAAACCTATTGTTAACCTATTGTTAAATTTGGTAAATGAAATGCTAGATCTGTCCACTTCGCTTAAACACACTGACACGCTTGTTTATTGGGAGGGACACAAATACACACATGATAGAGTGGCAAAATGTTCTCTAGTTCTCAATTTTTTTAGTTTAGAAACAATATGTGTTTTAGTTGCTAAATTTGTCAGTGACACATTTGTCCTATTTGACCCTATCGCATCATGACAGTGCTGATTTGAGCACCATTACACTGCAATCATGCCAAGGGTAGTTGAATTCCTGGAGAAAAAAGGAACTTATTGTTTGATGTTGGTTTTGTGTTTAATCATTTATTGCAATAAAACCTGACTGCATCTGTCTGCATCGATCTTTCTCAAGTGTACTTACATTAAAAAAAAAAAAAAAGCTACTTAGCACATTAAGAAAACATGGTACAGTACCAGCCTGATTTCATCAATGGAACCTTTTTAAATGTATTTTTTGAAATGTATTTTATACTTGAGTATGTTACAAGCAACAATAATTTAACTCACTTCAATTTGTTTTTGACTTGATATTTAATAATCTGACATGTTTCCGATACTTCCATATGAATCAGTACTTTTTTTTTTTTACCCCTGTAAAGAGAAAATATGAGAAGTGTGAGTAGTGTTGCAGTCATGCACTGGATAATAATCTGGCCACCCTGTGCATATTAGCATATAAATCGAACAGTAGCATTCTGAAGCTGAGGCTTTCGCACCCTGAAGTTTAATGTCCAATACACCCTATTATCTAATGAGTCAAATGGGACATGTTATATCTGGACGCAATAAATGAAAAGAATATTTTATAATAAAATAAGAATGGAAAAAAAAAAGTCCAATGTTTTGATAATCTTTAATTATTTGCCAGTCATCTAGATATCATGACAGGTGAATCATACTGCTTGCCGTCTTTCTGTAATCCAGACTAGACAGGCTGTAGACGTTTCCTTTTTTATTTCAGGGAATTTCATCAGGCAGGGCAGCAGACGGTCTGTGGAGAGGTCTTGTGCGCGAGCACGTTCTTGCCTTTGATCACACGAAATTGTTGAGGAGTTTGGCGAAGGAAGTGCATTTTAGAGCAGCAGCTCAGGGCTGAGAAGCTCTGCTTTCCTTAATGCCTGTTTCTAAATGAAGGAGACACAAATCCTGTTCGGTGAGAAACGTGAATCTTATTACATTTGTCTGCTGCTTGTTTGGATTTCTGTAATTCAAGCTCTGAGTTTTCCCACACATAAACAGCCACAGCCAGTGTGTAGATACCGTAGGTGCAATAGATGACTTTGTTTACTGTTGTAACTTTCTGTTATTAAATATTGTCGAAGAAAACTTTTATATTTGAAAAAGGAAAAAAAAATGATTGAAGACTGATGTGAAATTATTATTAAGCCCATAATAATAAAATTAACTTTAAAATTCAAATATTTACCCTCCAGTATAACACATTTTTCACACTGCTTGCTTCTGACCTACTTATTGGATCTTTGAGGCTTAAACAGGAGCTTTTACACTATAGATTTTTTCAGTAGTCACTGTGTGAATGTGACATTTACTTCCATAGTTCATCTGTGACTGATTAAATGTAAATTCCTCACTTATTTTAGTTGGAATCAAATGATATGAGTGACAACCATACTCATATCATTTGAGTGACTATATGGTTGTAGATCATTGATGCTCCTCTGGGTTTTTCTTCATAAGATGGCATTGCAGTTTATTGGAGTAACTATGTGTTTGTAGTCCACTAGAGCTTCTGTGGAGTTCTAGATCATTTTAGTTTCCTTCTGTGGATTCTAAGCCAGAGAAAAATTTGAAAGGTTTATTATTATTATTATTATTATTATTATTATTATTATTATTATTATTATTATGCCATTTCATTTCATTTTTGCAACTATGTGGTTCTAGTCCATTGGAGCTTCTTTAGGGTTCTAGTTTATTGGAGCTTCTCCAAGGTTCTAATTCACAAGAAACTTTTTTTGAATTGCTAATCGTTTGAGCTTCTATTGGGTTCAAATTAATTGGAGCTTCCTTTCCCATTGGAGCATATTGGGAGTTTTGGAGTGACTATGTGGATGTAGTCCACTGCAATTTCTGTGGAGTTGTGGTTTACTAGAGTTTCCATCAGTGGGACTCTGTGAGAGTTTATTAAAGCTTCTGTGGGCTTCTAGTTCAAAAGATCCTATATGGCATTCTCTGTGAGCTTCTAGTATACAGTAGTTGAGCTTTTATGAAGTCCTAGTTTAATGGTGCTTCTCTGGGGGTTCTAATTTGCAAGAACCACTAGGGCAGCCTCGTTTAGTGGAGCCACTTTAGGGGTTCTAATTTATTTGTGCTTCTATGGAATGCAAGTTTATTGGAGTTTTCTTTATGATTCTAGTCCAAATTTTGTGTTTGATTGCAGGGTCATTGGAGCTTTTATGGGGTTCTAATTAATTGGAGTCTCTATGGCATTCTAGATTATTGAAGTTTCTATTTGGTTGTATTTTATTGAAGATCTAGATTATACAAGATTCTCTGGGGTTTTAGTTTATTAATGTTTCTTTGGGGTTTTAGTTCAGTAGTGCTTCTCAGTGGTTTTATAGAGTTCTTAAGAACCTTTATGGCAGTCTAGTTTACTGGAGCGCCTTTAGGGTTCTAGTTTATTAGAGTTTATATTAGGTCCTGGTTTATTGGCTTCGTTATGGTTCTAAGTTATAAGAAGTTTTGTTTCACTGAAGGTCATTAGAGCTTCTGTGGGGTTCTAATTAATTGGAGCTTCCTTCTCTGGGGTTTGATTCATATGAACCTCTATGGCATTCTAGATTATTGGTGATTCTATGTAGTTGTATTTCATTGGAGTTTATATGGGGATCTAGATTATATGAGATTCTGTGGCATTTTTAGTTTATTAGTGCTTCTTTTGAGGTTTATATAGTCCATAAGAGCCTCAGAGGGTTCTAGTCCATCAGAGGCTTTATGGCTTTCTATTTCACTGGAACTTTTGTGAAGTCCTAGTTAATTAAAGCTTCTTGGAGGTTCAATGTGGTTGAATTTAAATAGGAGCTTCTATGAAGTTTTATTTCAGTGAGGCCTCTATGGGTTTTTCAGGTCAACCCTGTTCTTAAATGAGCTAAAATTCATACATATAATACGTTTATTATATGATTATAAAATTAAAATATATGTATTTGCAGAAATGCCTTGGTTCTAGGAATGCCAAGTCTGTTCAATCTGTGTAATTTTCTGTTGTTTCCAACCAAAAAACACCTTTATGCGAGAGGAAAAAAAAGAGAAAAATTACAGTTCCAGTTCCCTAATAGATTGGCAGTTTCTTTCCTAATCGCCTCACATGGCATATTACCTAAGTATTAATATCAATCATTCCTACATTCATTTTCCAAATAAATGACAGACCACTGATATTTCTGCATTGTCACCATGACTGGTGCTGAGTCTGTAACACATTCTTGTTGAAGCTTTGATTCGTCCTGAATAGAAAGAATATTTAGTATTCATGAAAGTATCAATTTCAGCTGAGATGAGGAAGTATGTGCGCCCACATGCTGTAGAGGTTTTGAAGTTGTTAGGAGTAACGTTGCAACATGTTTGTTGTGGGCGGAGTCAATAATGATGTAACATTGAATCATTCTTTTTTTCCCTCCTTTATTTATTTGTTTTCCTTAGCAATGCTGAGTTCAGACACAAACATATGAAAGGTCATCCTTGCAGATTTTCACATAATGCACAACATTTTTCTCAAATAATAAGAAAAAAGAAACTTTTTTATGATTAAGGTTATGATATTAATACTTTCCTTCATAACTTATGAGCAGGGAATAAAGCAAGTCTCACTATTCATGATATTTGGACAAATTACATATTCATATGCTGTACTGAATAACTTTTAAACTAAGTATAATTTTCTTTTTTAATTATTACAAATTATTACACCACAGCGCTGGAGAAATAATTCTGTTCTCAGTCTGAAACTGTTTAATAATTTCCTATGACAGCAGCTCTGGCAATTCATCGTAAAATTACATGTGTACAATGTATTAATGCGCTAGGTTTAACACATTATTGTTTCCATAGTAACAGCTCATTCACAGTGACTTGTATGATTAATAGTAATAATGGAGCTAAAATTAAATTAATTTATTTAACGTGTTGTTACTTAACAAAGAAAATACATTTGCCAAGCACTTCATTAGGTACACCCGTTCAACAGCTTAGCGCAAACATCTAATCACAGCCAATCACATGGCAGCAACTCAATGCATTTAGCCCTGAAGACATGGTCAATATGATCTGCTGAAGTTCAAACCGAGGACCAGAATGGGGAAAGAAGATGATGTAAGTGACTTTGAACATTGCATGGTTTTTGTGAAAGAAGGGCCGGTCTGAGTATTTTGAAACTCAAAAACTGAAACTGCTGATCTACTGGGATTTTCACACACAACTACTGTATTTCTAACATTTACAGAGAATGGTCTAAAAAAGAGAAAAATTAACAGTAAACTTAAATAACATCTCATTACAACAGAATCAAAGGTATGCCGAGGAGCATCTCTGAACTCTGCAGAGCAGAAGCAGCAGAAGACCGGGTGCCGCTCCTGTCAGCTGAGACTACAGTTTGCATGGGCTCATCCAAAACTGGTCAATAGAAGATTGCTGGACTGATGACTATCAAGTTCTGTTGCAACATTCAGATGGGAGGGTCAACAACATGAAAGCATGGATCCAATCCTGCCTTGTAGCAAGAGTTCCGGGTGGTGTAATGGAATATATGATGGGAAATATTTTCTTGCCACATTTTGGGAAGGTCTGGTACCAATTGAGCAAAGTTTAAATCATCTCAAACTGGTTTCTTGAACATAACAATGAGTTCACTGTACTCAAATAACCTCTACACACTACACTACACATGATAATTCTGTGGCCTTGTAAATTTCACAAGAATAAAAAGGTTATGTTACCTTAATTAAATCTCTAAAAATCACATACATGATTGTTTGAGTTAGACAAATCAAAATAAATTCCAATTAAACAACTATTAATCTTGTCTTTACACTATAATTTAAGTTTACTTCACTAGTAGAAATTAGCATTTGAGGAACTGAATTATATTTTTAACATGCACGTAATATTTTTGATACATTTCAATCAAAATATTTGTCAATATTTGGCATTATTTTATGTTTATCTAATATCTTAAACTGTTTTCATTATTTTTAATTTTTAAATGAAATTTAAAAGTTTTCGTTAAACAGTTTTATTGCTATTGTAAGGGTTAACCCCTAGAGGGCGCCAGGCGACCCTTTAGTTTGTTTCTGTTGTAATTTGTCTTTTGGTTTGGTATTAAACTTCAGTTCCCAGTTTGCACCTCGGTCAGGTGACGTAGAAGTTCACCTGAACCGAGGGAAGATAATGATCCTGAGTTTTCGTATAAATGGCCTGACTGAAACTCAGTCAGGCGTCTAGCTTTTGTTGTAATTGTTGTGTTTGGCTTATGTTCATTTATTTAATAAAGAAAAACCCTTATTGAACCGTCAGCTCGCCTCCTCTGCGATCATGCCTCGCACACACACACGTCGCCGACACAAACGTGATAGAAAGCTAGACCTTAAAAAAGGCATGGCGGAGGACCACCCCCCCGGGACGAGTTTTGGGGGGGCGAAGTTAACATCTCGCCCGAGCTGGCGGACTGGCTGGAGTATAGCGAGGAGGAGATGTATCGGAGCTGGGAGTACCGCTGGCTCGAGGAGCAGGAGGACTTGCTGGAGAGCAGCGAGGTGCATGGCGAGACGGACAAAGAGAGAAAGGCGAGACAAAGCTGGGAAGGCTGCGGGCTCGCCATCCGGCGCACACCGCGGGGAGGTGTAGCGGCCGAGGGAGAAACGGGGGATTTCTACACGTTTTGGGTGGAGCAAAACGAGGAGCGCATTCGTGACCTGCGGGAGCAGGTGGTGCAGCTCCAAAAACTGCTCGTCCAGGTTCGGGAGAGCCACGCTGTAGTCCCGGAGGTTATCCCTCTCTCTTATCTGGACGATGCACTCCCTCTCCCGCCGGCGCTCATCGCGGAGGACTACGCACAGTGGCTATGCAGCGTGGACGACGCACTCCCTCCTCCACCGCCGCCGGTGCTCGTCTCGGAGGACTACGCGCCGTCGCAGGTCAGCGAGAATGACGTGCTTTCTGCGACACAGCCTTTAAACGTCGAGAACGCCGCTTCCGCTCTGCAGCTGCCATGCAGCCTGGAAAGCATCATCCTCCCGCCGCCTCCCGGCTTCGAGGACGAAGTGCCGGCGTCGAGCTACGCTACAGCTCCGTCGCCCCAGCCGTTGAGCTTCCCTCCGGCTCATCAGTCGCCGTCGAGCTGCGCTCCAGCTCCGTCGCCACAGCCGTTGAGCTTCCCTCCGGCTCATCAGTCGCCGTCAAGCTATGCTTCCGTTCCTGCTCTGCCGCCGCTCAGCTCCGTTCCTGCTCTGCCGCCGCTCAGCTCCGTTCCTGCTCTGCCGCCGTCGAGCTCCGCTCCAGCTCCGTTTCTGCTGCCGCCGTCGAGCTCCGCTCCAGCTCCGTTTCTGCTGCAGCCGTCGAGCTCCGTTCCTGCTCCGTCTCTGCTGCCGCCGTTGAACTGTGCTCCAGCTCCGTCTCAGCAGTCAGCGAGCTCATCAAGCGGCGCTGCAGCTCCTCAGCCGGGCGCCGAGATCGTCGCGCCTGCTCCTCAGCCGGGCGCCGAGATCGTCGCGCCTGCTCCTCAGCCGGGCGCCGAGATCGTCGCGCCTGCTCCTCAGCC
>JAQMYI010000002.1:3401388-3412758 GCA_030014275.1 Clariallabes melas | reverse complement strand
AATTTGGTTGGGAGCGAAGGACTGGCGGATTGCTGCAATTTTCCCATCGTAGAATGTGGCAAAATCGTCAGCAGTCAACACTTGACATGAAGCCCACCGCATCCCGGCTCCCGAGTGGTGCTATGGAAAAGTGTTCACCCTATCACAGAGTTCGAATCCCAGGTGATGCTCCAGTCATCTGTAGTCAGGGGTCTAGAGAGCAGATTGTCCATGGTCTCGCACAGGGGAAGGACCGAATACCTGCACATTCACATTATTCACAGTGACAACAGCCAATCAATGGATCATGATGAGATCATGCAAGCGGAAGCAAGGAATAGCACTTTCCTCCGGGTGTGTTGTGTGAGCAGCAATTAAACATTATCATTCCTATTAGCTCCGTAATTGTATGATAGGTTACGGTTAGGGCTGGAGTTAATGCTTGTAGATGTCACCATCTTGCCACTTGATGTTTTTGGTTGATCCCCCTTTCATTTTTAAGCCATAGACAGGAAGCAGAGCAGGAGGTGGCAGAGCTGAAGATGCTGTGATGCTTTGCTTTCAGAGTGACAAGAATGGACAGACTTGGACTTTGGGTACAAAGTTTGAGAGGCCAGATTAAGGTGCTTTGGACATGTGGAGAGGAGGGATGAGGGGTATACTAGGAAGAGAATCTTAGAGATGGAGATGCCAGGCAGAAAGAAAAGAGAAAGAGGAGGTTTATGGATGTGTTGAGGGAGGACATGCAGAAGTTGCAGTTGGAGTTAAAATGGAAGATGTAGAAGACAGAGTTAGATGGAGACAAATGGTCTGCTCTGGTGTTCCGTAATGGGAGCAGCAGAATGAAGAAGATAAATTTTTAGGAATTTCCTGTTTATCTTCATCTTCACTTCTTTTGAGGTATCAACGATCTTTGCTACCTCATACAAGTTTTGTTTTTCCTTTGGAATGTCTCTATAAGTAGAATGTTGGCTTAGAGGTTAGCACCGTTGCCTCAAACCTGCAGGGTTGAAGGTTCAAACAAAATTTCACTCTGCTTTTATATTCTCCCCATGCTTGGTGGGTTTCCTTCAGATGCTTTTTGATTTCTCATTGTTTGGCCTCCCCAAATTGCCCATAGTGTATGATTGGGTTGCCAGACGTTGAAGTAACATAACTTCTTCCACTGGTTTGAGGTCACAGGCTATTGCAACCAACCTAGAGCTAAATAAATAACAAATAAAAAAAATTTAAGTGTGAGGAAGAAGGTGAGAAAAGTTGGACAGCATGCATGAATCATATTTGTATTTAGCTTTAATATTTTACACTTTAAAACCAAGCAGTGTATCCTAAACCTACATTAAATCAATTTACCCCTTACTGCTACAAACAAGCTATATGATGCAAACTAACACCCAATACATTTACATACAATAATATACAACACATTTTGTAATATTTAATCCACTGAAGTTTAAGTTGCTATCACACTTTAACTCCAATGCATCACCCAAATGCACAACCTCAATTGTCTCAAAAGCACCAGCCAGTAAATGAAGACTGAATGCAATCGTCTACCAACAAAGTTTAATTCCTTATGTCTAGCACACACCCACACACAACAACACATACACACACAAAACCTAAACATCTGTGTTAAATGATTCAAGGGTTTTAATGCGTATACAGACCATTAGTAAAGGGTTATGGGTAGTTGTGTCAATGAACTTATTCCTCTTGTTTTCTCCTCCCTACTCCATACACATACATACGTACATACACACTCGCAAAATACACACATCCAGGCACACAGTGACAAACTCCATCCCAGGCATGCTTGCTCTAGCATGACGTACCTAAATGAGCTGAGCATATTTGGGATTCAAAGTGGAGTTCAACGTCCCTCTCACGTATAAACAAGGAGAAAAGACAAAAAAGTGTAAGTGTGGTAAAGTGTGGAAATTATGTGTGTGGATGTGTGTGCGTGTGTGTGTGCGCGCTTGTCTTGTGTCCTGCTCTTGCATTTGATGATGTTCATGATGTAATTGAACATTAGGGCTCAACTGTTAAAACCAATCAAGCTTGAAATGAACAAACAAGAACACTTTGTGTCTCAGTGGATGTTCGAAGACACAGTAGGTATACTTACAGATTGCGTTTTTGGACTCACTGGCTTTCCATCTTGTTTTAGATTCCTGGATCTTCTGTGGTCAAGTCGAGGAACCAGTTTAAAGCTGGTGGTCCAGAGAGTGGATCCCTAGACTGAGTATCGGTTCTGAGCTCCATTTTGGTTTCTGGTTTAAAGTCACTCTACGGTACACTGGGGTTACCATCTTCAACTTTTTTATCTTCATGGGCAATATCTTTTGGATCTGGAATATGGTTTATGGGCTCCATCCTTTTAGTCTGGAATATGGTTTATAGTCTCCATCCTTTGGATCTGCAACATGGTTTAAAGGCTCAATCCTTTGGTCTCACAACATGGTTTATGGTCTCCATCCTTAGGATCTGCAACATGGTTTAGGGGTTCAATCCTTTGGTCTCACAACATGGTTTATGGGCTCCATCCTTGGGATCTGTAACCTGGTTTGTGGGCTCCATCCTTTGGATCTGCAATATGGCTTATGGGTTCCATCCTTTGGGTCTGCCACTTGGTTCATGGGATCAGTTATTTGGATCCACAACATGGTTTATGGGCTCCATCCTGTGCATCTGCAACTTTATTTATGCACTCCATCCTTTGTATCTGCAACCTGATTTGTGGTTGCAAACTTTTGATTTTTACCTTTTTATCAATTTGGATTTGCAGCTTTGTTTATGGTCTCCATTCTCTGGATCTGCAACTTGATGTGGATTGAGCAATTTTCAGATTGCAGCTTGGTTCATGCTCTTTAACTTTGTGCTTGCTTTATACTTGCTTGTCTCCTGATGGGCTTTCTGGCACCAGTCATTAGAACTCCACCTTGGGTTACAGTACCCAATCATTGAAGATTTCACATGGCTCCTATTGGTCAAAATCTCTGTTATCAAGACACAGAATCTTCAGCTTGCCTGTGGTCCATCCAGTGGTTCATTGTACCTGCAGCTAAGCTTATAATTTCTGGATACAGTATATCCAGCCATAGTTCTTTGATCTACTTGCTGGTTCTCGTTCTCACACCACTGGGTTTCCAGTCGCTGAATCAACTTATATTATATATGATCATTCCAAGCCTTGTAGGGAAAGTATCCCTAATAAATGTATGGGTCAGTGCAAGTAAATGCCAAGAATACTGATGTAGAGAATGAGACAGAAGTTCCATATTCCCTGCCTAGGATATTTGGCCAATCAGCATACAGGAAGAGGGAAAATTGCCATGATGAGATGGTAGTTAGGCAGAATTTCCTACTCACTGAGGTTTGGTTTTTTGAAACAAATGGGCATTCATCATTTATACCGTGGGATATGTTCAAGACTGTACGAGAATTTTATTGCATGTGGCTTGTGGTAGCATGAAATGTTTCCAGCATTCATGTGGTCTATATTTTTCTCCCTGGCTTGTTCTTTTTTATTTTGCTTTATTCATATCTATTTTTTTCTGTTTTCTTCTCTTTTTTTCCCCCCTTGCAGCAAACAATCAAATGCAACGTCTTTCCTTTTCACCGTGTTGGAAGCTGCCCGCCTTCAAAGAATCCAGCCTGGGTTTAATCAACCCACACATTTCCTGGATTAAGATATACATAATTATTCAAGTCATACATATGCATGAGCTGTGTTGGTCGTATGCTGGCTGGAACATCACTGGGCTTTATTAACTATATAAAGAGAGAAGGACAGGAAAGAAAGAGAGAGGTGAATAGAAAAGCACGGAAGGAATGAATAGAGGTAGATTATGGCCAAGGCATTTGGCATTGTTTCTTTTCTACAGTGCTTTCACAGACAAGTAATTACAGGGAAGAACTATAAGTCTGGGTAAAAGTATACAGAAGAATCTTCACATGCTTAGGTTCTTCCACACTGGAGCCCGGGATGAGCTAGTGTAATTTGTGAGTAGAAAAAAAAAAAAGAAAGAAAAAGATGTTGACAGCAATCTCAAAATGACACCACCACAAAAGTTCAATAAGACAAGAAAAACAAATAAATGCACAAAGTGTTTTCTCCCTCCAGCATGTCTAGTAATGAGAGAGTTATGGAAACACAACATATCTCATATCTCCTGATGATATGAGAATATCATCACAAAGAAACAAAAATACATTTTTCTTCCTTTTTTGTCTTAGGGCATGCATACTTGCAAAACAGCCAACTAGCAAGAAAGGAGTTTAATTTAGCTCGCTAACAAGCTAATCAGGCTCATTCTTATGCTAAATCATAATCACAGCTCTTAAAAAAGTAATATCAGTAATATTGTTTCCACTGCAGTAAGCTTTTCAAGCACTTTCAAGAAACTTAGAAACTCAAGGTGTATAGTACAGTATGTTAAAAAGGAGTTCTAGGAATATTTTTAGAGACCAGTAGACCAATGATTTTGCTTAAGGGCTAAACATTTCCGAATGACCCAGAGCCCTAACTTTATAATTATAATAACAATAATAATAATAATAATAATAATAATTGCACTTTTCTGTAATGTATGTAGGACAGAAAATCACTTTTTCTTCATCTTCTTCATCTTCTTCATAAGAGTCTCCAGTCATGTTGGCTTTATGTCAAAAGCTCAAAAGAAAGGACTGTTAAAGTTTCAGGGACACTTTCATTTCCATGAGTGGCACATCAAAAGCATGTTCAAATGAGCTGACTTGCTTGCGGTTAGCAGTGATATAGCCTTGAATGGTAAAATGGTCTTTTCCTGCTTCTCCTTGATAGTTCCTACTGTCGCTTGACTTTGTGACATCACATGCCTCAATCACCTATAACCAGAATACACATACCACACAAACACTACACTATTTACCCACAAAGTACCTATTACAGTACACCTCATGACCTGATAAGACTTGATATAACTCCTCACCTGTATACAGAGACCTGCATCCCTGTGTTTTGGTTACCTGTAATTACTGAAGCTCTGAACCTGCTGTGCACATCTGTAATAAACACTACATGTTTAGTAGTTTAGTCCCAGGGTTGGATTAAATCCCGGATTTTGTATGTTCTGTATCGAAATACAGGGTCGCATTTAGTTGTGGATTTAGTACAGTAGTTTAGCACAGGGTGGGTTATATGCCAGCTTACACCTAACACATACACAAACCACATACACATCATAAACCACATCACACCACAAACCACAAACCACCTACAAACTGCTATAGTGTACCTTCAAAATAACAACGTTTTAAGTAACTGCTTACATTTCAAGCCATCGAGCATGCTGAAGAATTTCTCCCAAACTCTAAGAAACCTTCATGATGAAGGATCTACAGGTCCAGATTCGGGCAAGTTTAAGAATATGGGAAGGGCAGGTTGGTCTCGACCTTCTTTGTGTTAGCCATGTTGCGTGGGCTGCATTAAAATGGCATATTTTTACAGTTAGCATGATTTCTGGTCATAATAGCCACGCATCTTGTGCAGCTATGGACCAAAAACTCCATGCAGGAAAATTTCTATTCTAAACAGTTCCTTGAATGGTTCCAGGTTCCTCAACAGGAGCTTATGTCTTTTATCCTTTCACATTTTTTGTACCAATTAATTTAACCCTTTAAACACATTTTTTTCACTTTCTTAACAATTGAGTAATGTACTGTAAGGGGTCAATGCATGTTTTTAGCTTCTCTGCTATGATGCTATCCTGTAACTATGGCCATTTTACCTGGGGGGTTTACAAAGTACTCCACTCTCACTCATTCTCTATATGGCATATCATGTTCAGGGTTGTGGGAAGCCTGAAGCCTATCCCAAGAGACATGGCGGTGGTCCATCACAGGGCACACAAGAACACACACTATGGGGAATTTGGGAACGCCCATTAACCTAATCTGCATGTCTTTAGACTGTGGGAAGAAACCGGAGTGCCCGAAGGAAACCCACCAAGCACGGGCTGCAAACATGTTCCCCGAGGTCGAGGTGCGAGGTAACCACTATGCCACCATGCTGGCTCAAACAACTCCAGTGCAACAGAACTTATGACTGAGTATAATTTCATTCCCGAGTATCCTCCAAGATGGAAAGAAGAAATACAAGAAGAAGAAAAAGAAGAAAAAAAACTGATTGAACAGGAGTGACTTCCCAACCACAGCGTCCCATTTCTGAGCCTGAGCTTCTCTTAAAGTCAACATACAGAGAGCGCTGGCTGAGACAGGAAATGACATGTCATTAAGAAAGTGTCTGGAGTTGAGGTGCTGAAAAAGTGCGAGCGAGAGCATGTGGGAGAGAGAGAGAGAGAGAGAGAGTGAGAGAGAGAGGACTGTGCTGGTTGGAATGGGTCGGCTGGGGATCTAATAAAAGCATGGCAGCCATAGCTAATGTGATTCCTCTTGCGTGAGTCAGTGGCATATAAATATCCAGAGAGGCCCCTCTCTCTCTCTCTCTCCCTCACTTTCTCCCTCTCTTTCTCCCTCACTCTCTTGGTCAGACACTCTGCAGGCTGCACATTCACAAATCACTAAAAGGCTCTTGCTTTGGGATTTTATGACTATTTATTAGGATGAAGGGCGCTCTCGTTTCCCCAGATGTAGAGGGGACCATGATGGAGTGTGTTTGTGTCTCAGTGTGTGTGTGTGTGTGTGTGTGTGTGCGTGTGTAGATTGTGTGATGTGCACACACCAGATTCCACAGCAGCTTTATTGAGCCCAAATGAATAGAGAGAGTGCTTTCCTTCGAGCACGGCCTCTTGCAGGGACTCCCCTGAGCCTGCACCGAGCTCTTCACATTCTATCAATTCCACGATTCTTTGTACAGTGGAACACACGCACACACGCACACACACACACACACACACAGAGACGCACACATGCATACAGACACACACACATGTGCCGAGGGCACATTAACAGGGCTGTAATCATGTTGAGTTAGTAACCGGTGTGTTGGCGCTGCCTGTCTCTATTCATCTTAAATGATCACCTGCATCTCATAGATCTACACACACACACACACAGAGAGAGAGAGAGAGAGAATCTATCTATCTATCGTGATCTATCATCTTGTTTTCCACCCTCGACACTCCTCCTTGCCATTTCTTCACCGCTCTCTTTTCTTCCCATCTTTCTTCTTCTCTATCTTTCCTACCTTTTTTACAACTATAATTTTTCTTATTTTTCTCTTTCTTTGTCCTTCTCCATCTTTCCATCTATCCCTCCTTCAGTTCACCTTTTCATCTCGTTTTCACTCATTCTCATTTCTCTGTGTCCATCTATCTGTCTCTTATTTTTTTATTCCTCTTTCTCATGTTTGTCCATCTTTAAGCATTAATCTCTCTCTCTCTCTCTCTCTCTCTCGTTCTCCTCTCATTCATCACCGCTTCTCTCATCATTTCGCTTTCTCTCTTGATATTTCACTTGCTTTTGGTATCTTCTTTCTTTTTCCATTTCTCTTGTCTTTTCCACATCTCTCATCTTTCCTTTCCTTCTCGCTCTCATTTTCTTTCTCCCTATCTCAGTCCTTCGTATTCCTCAATCGTTTTCTCTACTCACTTTTTTTTTTTTACTTTTTCCACAATGTTTTTCTTTCTCTCTCTAAACCTTTCTATTATTTTTTTCTCCACTCACCTCTCTCTCTCTCTCTCTCTCTCTGTATCTGGACCGTCTCCAACCTGGACTCACTCAAACAGCTGCTTTCAATTTTCTCTCATTACGCTGATCCTGCAGCTCGGCTCTTCGCTTCTCTCCAGTTCTCTCTTTTTCTTTCCATTTTTTTTTTCCTCTTTTTTTCTTCTTCTCTCCTCATTTCCTCTCTTTTCTTTTTAGACAAGAATTTTGCACTCGCAATTAGCATCTTCGTTGTAATCTGTCTCCTCTGATACCTTGAGCCTCTCCATCTCTCTCTGTCTCATTTCGCTTCTCCTTTTGCGTCTCACTCCTGAAATATCCTCCCCGTACAACTCAACGTCCTGGAGGAATTTCGTAAACAGGAACGCGGTTCAAAATAATGGGCTTAAGGTATTAAGGATCTATATGTTTCTCGATCATGGGTCTCGATCATTTGCCCCATGGGTTTCTTGTCACCCTCCACCATCGCCCTACTGGTGGCTTTGAGACGAGCGCCATAGTGATGCCTCGGGCTCTTCGACTCGGTCGTCAGCATTCCAAGAGCCCTGATTTCAACTTGTGACCGAATTCATTTACAAACAAGCAGCTTTCATTTGTGACATCAAACTCTGAGGGAGCCATACAGCTTCATTTGGCTCTGAGTGACAGGGAGCTGTGAGAGCTTCCTCTCATCTGTCTCATTGAAAAAAAAAAAAAAAAAAAAAAAAAAGTGATTTCCTCCGGGGTCCTAATGAACTCATTTATTACTCTGATTTTGGGGGGACGTCATACACATAGCATAAAAGCAGAAACACAGCTTGTCTACAGTGTCTGGGTGAAAAGATCAGAGAATAAAGAGGTGTTCAAGTCAAACAGGGACTTCTGAGACGAGAGTAAACACTGCCTTTATTTCTCTATATAATCTCCTGCTACAATAATGGACTTATCCCAGCGCTGAATATCATCAAGGAAGAACGTTTTCTCAGTTTCTTTCCGGAGCCAAGATCTGACTTCCTGGTTTCAATTCTGAAACTCTGGCCTCCCAGGAACTCCTTTACTGCTGCAAACATGTGGAAATGGTTTGGAGCGAGGTCAGGATTGTACAGAGGATGTCGCAATAACTCCCAGACGAAGTCCTGTAATGTGCGAGTTGTGCTGGTGAACGATTGTGTATACAGTTCCCGCGAGGCTTCCGTGTGATGTTGGCTTAATGGTTATCGCTGATACCTGAGAACCTCCAGAGGTGAAGGTTTAAATCACACGTCTGGTCGGTGTGTGTGTGTGTGAAGTCTGCATTTCCCTCCCTTTGCTTGGTGGGATTCCTCACTATAGTCCATAGTGTTGTCGTCCAAGACAGGCATGGTTGTTGAAAGTGGAGTTTTAAGCAAATTCTAGCAATGTCCTGACAATAAATGACCAAAACAGATGGCATTGTTGATTGATAAAACGATAAAACAAAAAGAAAGTGAACATTTGCAACTTATTAGTGGGTAAGAGAGAAAAAAAGCAGTGAAGGATGTGGTGTGTTAGGAAAAGAATCAACTTAGCTCAACTTCATCCCATCACCTTACTGTATGTACAGTAAATGGGACATTTCTGTCTTTATATATTTATTTATTTATTTTTTTATTTATTTTTTTTTTACAAAATTAACAACACTTTAAACACCTGTTTTTACTTGATGAGTGTGAAACTTAACAAAATGTGAAAAAATTCCGTCAGCACTGTATGTATATATACATACACTTTCGTCTACTAAAGTTGAAGCCGATGTGAGCAGCCACACTGGTGGTGGAAATCAAGGGTGAAAAGACCTTGTGAGCAGGAATTTCAAATCCATTTGGTATTTTCTTTCTTTTTGTTTCTGGTCGGAGGTCTGAAATTCCAAGTTATAACCTTTAGTCGAAGAAAAAAAAAACAGCACTACACCAATGAAACCCTAGCCTTTAGATCACTAAAATATTAATACTCTCAAATAAAAAGGCTTCTCTGACAGAAGAGTGATTTACTCAGATGTTTGCAGATGACTTGAAAAAGCCGCCAAAAAAGCAGTGGCCTGGAACGAGAATTTAAGAAAAGGCGTTGCCTTAATAATTCAGGATGCTGAATGTCAGCCATATTTGTTCCACAATAGAGACGGAATCTGGAGGATGTCCAAAATTCTCTGTGTATAAGCTGAAAAAAATGTCTTTGAAAGAAACTACTTGTTTACAGTAGATGTATTTCTCAGGCTATTTTAGACAGCCTTTAAAAATGTCTTTGACAAAAGAAGGATGTAATGAAATCACTATCTGGAAACTTTTGCAATGATTGCAATAGAATCTTCCTCTAACAGAAATTTCTGAAGATAACTCCAAAGGAGATGATGACCAGGTCAAGATTATGTCACTAATGCTGAAATTCCAAAGTAGGAAAAGATCCTTTGCTATGTAGTGTTGCATCATTCCGTCGCTCCGTTTTGGACCCCTCAGCACACTCGTCGTTAATTGGAAAGTATAAAACAACGATTCGCATTTTCTTTTGCTGACTTTCCCAAAAAAAATTGGCTTGAAACATTTGGAACCATCTGGAAAGTAATATTATTGTCTCAGTAGGATTGATTCTCTTACATTCCAGCTCAGCAGACTGTAGGTGAAACTCACAGTTGCCAGAAGCTGCTGGATGTAAATGCGGGTTTCTTTATTCAGAAACTGTAGTCAAGACATCAGCACATTCTGAAATGCAGGAGCAGAAAAGAGAGAACAAGTCGTCATTGCCATCTATGTAATCCAAATCCAAAAACAATGACAAACACCAGAACCATGAGAACAGGACTAGAGAGCCAGATGACATGAACAAGACACGAGAATTGAGAAAAACAGGAAGATAGGCATTTGGTTGTTTCTTGGCAAGTCACTTTGTAAATACGTACTACATGCAAAGACATGAGAACGGAGAACAGGTCTGTAAGAGTGCTTCATGGAGCTGCCAGTAGTAAGGAGCTGAATTTTCACTTTTACAAGCTTTCAGCTTCATGACACAGGTAGATACATTCAGTAAGCTACTTTCCAAATAGGATTTCCCAAATCCATCCTGGAGCCGAGCACGGCTCAGTGATTTACCTGTTCAAGACATGAAGTTTCAGCCTCAGAGGATTCACACAAAGAGCATCTAATAACTTTTTTTTTTTTAACTGGTTTTTGGCCACAATTCAAAATTATGAAGCTTGCAATGTGCTTAACTTAGCTTACAAACCTCTGAACTTCCATTAAACTGTTTCCAATCAGAGTACAAACTTTTAATCACTGTGAAATTATTAGCATTTCAAACAATATAAAGCTAATACAGGAATGAGTAAACAGGCTAACAGGCTAAGGAACTAAATAGCCACTACAGAAACCAGCACTGGAATATTCAGGCTTTTCCAAAAAAGTATTGGTGACATAACCTTAAATTTATATAGGATGAAAGTAAACAGTTTAACTGCAAATTAATTGTGTTTAAAAGCTAAGTAAGGAATTGTATTAGTTAGTATTAAAGCATTATAGTAAACAGACCAAGACAGAACTAGCGTTTTAACAAGCTAACACAGTGCCTATCACTAAAGAGGCTAGGACCTGAACTAGCATTAATTTTAATGTTTCCTGGGGTCCGTTCTTCGTACGTCGCTAACTCAGTTAGCTGGATCTGCTCGGTAGCAGGTTTATTTGATGTAAACAGGATTTAGGCTCCTGGCGGGTTATGATTGGTTGAAATGGCGAGGTC
>JAQMYI010000002.1:3339959-3352269 GCA_030014275.1 Clariallabes melas | reverse complement strand
TACACACTGAATGAAGGATAGATAGTATGCGTGATCCCTTACGCCATCTGCTAATTGCAGATTAGGCAAATTACCATCCCAAATTGCCCATAGTTTATGAAAGAGAAATGTGTATGCATGTGCCCTGCAATGTATTGGCACCTGTCCAGGGTGTACCCCACCTCGTGTCTCCTGGGATAGCCTCCATCCCTGTATACAGAAGGAAGAGAATCTGCCAGACTCATAGTATGTCTAGTCAACATGAACAATCTGTTCTATTATCTTCACTCTTGAAGTTAATAGTGTTGAGAGCAACTTGTCAGTGCACAGCAATGAGTGCAAGCACCAGTTCTTCATGTATATTAAGTCTCCCCTTTTCAAGTACATTAAGTCATGATGGCCCTAATGCATTTCAGTAGGAGTCTTCTACCCTTCCCATTATCCTGTAGGACTTTTAACTGTACGACTTCTCTTCCTGACCACTGTTGCCAAGAAAGCTTTGCAGAACTCTACAGGAAAACCATCTATGCCTGTTGCCTATCCAGTCTCCACGCCCTGAAGAGTCTCCTGAAGCTCTCCAAAAGTCAGCTCCCTAAACATTTCTTGGCCACTGATTGTTAAGGAAAATCTCCTCTACTGCCTGTGTCCCTGACCACTCACTGCTAGCGGTGAGTTGAAGCTGACTGTCTGCTTACAAATTTTAGTGGACTGTTATGTTCCCACAGAAATCTGTCCATTCTTCTATTCAAGACCAAAAAAGAATCTTAAAGGACCATCCATCCCAGTGACACGTTTAAAGCAGAAGCAGACCGGCACCTCCTGTACTGTAATGCCCAACAGGTTGTTCATTACAGGGGTTTTTTTCTTCTTTTTTTGCTTTTGAGGGCTTTAACAACCTCAGTTTCCTATGGTTTCCAAACAGGAGAGTTTCACTAGTTTTCATCTCCAGAGCACCCAGTGATCTAGCAATGTATCTTGTGACATAGGGAATGTTGTACATCTCCCAGAGTTGCTTACAGGAGGGTTCCAATGAGGTTAAAAACTTTTAGTTGTAAAAAAATTTACATAATGTACAAATAAAATAGACTTGCAATGAAATTGGAATATAGAATCCATGTCCAGTAATGAGCAAGAAAATGTGCAATGTGCAGAATGTGCAGGATAGTGTGCACAGTCAAGTTCAAAGTTCCATGGTGGGCAAAATGTACAAATGATCGTTAAATGTAATGTGTAATGTGCATTGTGATGAGTTGTAAGTTTGTTTTGTTTGAGAAAGCAGATCAGAGTGTTATGTTCTATGTAGTGTTATGATTGAGAGGCTGTATAGGCTGCAGGAAGAAGCTTCTCCTCAGTCTCTCTGTGTTGGCCTTTAGGCATTGGAATCTCTTTCGCAACAGAGAGAACAGTCCATTGTTGGGATGGCTGACGTCTTGCACCGTTTGCTGTACAGTGAGTGCTGGTCAGGGAGCTCGGTGCGGATGATGTGCTCAGTTCAACGTACTGTACCACCCTCTGTAGAGCTTGTCTGTCCTGGATGGTGCTGTTTCCAAACCAGGTTGTAATGGTTCCCATCAGTATGCTCCCTATGGTGCAGGAGTAAAAGTTCCTAAGCACCTTAGAGGGCAGTCTCTCAAGCGTCTGAGGTGGTAGAGATGCTGCCAGGCCTTTTTTTACCACGGTATTAATGTAACCGCACCATGACAGGTCCTGTTTGGTAGTTCCGCTCCTGCTTTGACCTGAAGTCTACTATCAGCTCTTTTGTTTGCTGATGTTCAGGAGGAGGTTGTTCCTCTGGTATCAGTTCTCCAGATTCCTAATCTCCTCCATTTAGGCCATCTCGTTGTTGTCAGAGATCAGGCCCACCACGACGATGTCTTCAGCGAACTTGATGATAGTGGTGGATTTGATAGTGGCCATGCAGTCATAGGTGTATAGTGAGTACAGCAGGGGGCTCAGAATGCAACCCTGTGGGGCTCCAGTGCTGAGGGTAAGGGAGGCTGGGACATATCTGCCCATCCATACTGCCTGTGGTCTGCCAGTTAGGAAAATTGAGATCCTCAGGCACAGAGATTGGCTGAGTCCCAGGTGCTCCAGCTTCGTGGTGAGTGTGGAGGGAATTATAGTGTTAAATGCTGAACTGTAGTCGACAACGAGCATTTTACCATAATTAAAATAAAATAATTTCATGTGTCCAGGTGGGTGAGTGATGGATGAAGGAGGTATGAGATGGTTTCATCTCTTGGATGGTTCGGACAGTATGCAAACTGTAGTGGATTCAGTATGTTAGGTGAAGATATGATGAAGTCTCTGACCAGCAGCTCAAAGCACTTCATCAAGTCAGGGCTACAGGGAAGCAGGATAGAGTTTCTTTGGGACAGGAACAATGATGGGCTCTTTGAAGCATGTGGGGCTTACCAATTGGTTTAAGGAGAGGCTGAATATTTCTGTTAACACAGGTGCTAGCTGACCTGTATTGACTTGACCTTGACCTGGGTTGCTTTCCTGGTGTTCACTTTCCTGAAGGTTCTCCAACATTACAACTACTACTACTAATAATAATACAGCATAAAACACTCTATGCAACATCATCAGAAATTTCTGTGTTTACTTTTGTAATCAGATTTTTCAGTCAAAGATTCAAATATTTCTGTGTCAATTAATGAGCTGTGGCACAGGTGGGGGAACAACCACAGCAGGCTCTGCTCTGTCTTTCCTTGACTGCTTTGGAAGAACCAGTGTCGGTCCGCTTCTAATGGCAGGAATGTATATGGTGACCTGTTATACCACACTTAAAAGATTTTATGTCAGCATCAGAAGACAAAAATGCTGTAGTCAAAACTCTCAATACTGAATTTAAAAATTACATTTAATTCCTCTAGACCATCTGTGAGAATCATAAAAATGTTTTCCTGAATGACACCAGGTGTTTAATCAGTGCAACTACAGAGGAATTGATTGGAGCTTATGCCAGGGAACTAGTATGTGGGGTACATGGATGGGGTACAAATCCACATGCACAATCACTTACACACTATGGGTAATTTGGAAACACCACATACCCTAATCAGCATGTCTTGACAGGACGTCAAGGAAACCAATGGGAGGAAGCCAGAGTACCCGGGGGAAACCCGTCAAGCACAGGGAAAACATGCAAACTCCACCCACACAGATCTGAGGCAGGAATCGACTCCTTATCCCTGTAGGTGTGAGACAGTGCAGTCTTTTTACCAGTGGAACTGAGAGGGGAAACCATTACATGCTCATTGTTAATCATTGCACCATTTTGGTATCAGCATTCTGACCCACCCATTCAGGAGGCAGATATGATATTTTAATGCCCTACCACCTCTCCAACAGCTAAACAACATTCTTCAACACTCCCTGTGCACACTATACTCACACCATCCCAGCGAGTTAAACAAGCAAACAGCTGCACGCTTCCGCCATCCTCCCGCAGCATGCCACACACACACATACACACACACACACACAGCTACTTAACATACAGTACATACTCACTCGCACGAGAAACTAGATTTATCTGTGGTGTTATTCAAAAAAAAAAAAAAAAAAGCAGCATGAAATACTGGAAAAAAATAGGCAGGAGACCAATCGCTCACCCTTCCTGTGTGCATGCACAGAATGAGAGAGAGAGAGAGAGAGAGAGAGAGAGAGATTTAAAAAATGGAGAGACAGAAGGAGAGAACAGAAAAAGAAGCAGATGAAGAATGTACAGTATGTTATATAAGCTTATTCATTTTTTATTTTTTTTTACTTAATTCTCAATTCATCCTATTTTTTTAGTCATGCATCTGGATGTTAAAGAGAGAGGGAGAGGGATAAAAGAGACAGAGGAAGAGAAGAGATCAAAAGAGAGAGTAAGGAAGAGGATGAGGATTAGTTCTCCACACATGTTGTGCAGATCTCCATTTGTAGGTCAGACAACAAGAGGTAGATAGAGGAAGTGATTTTTTTTCTTTCTCTCATCCCTTTCTCCCTTGAGCCTCCAAGAAGAACGACAACAGAATCAGCCATCTCTCTCTTTTCGCTCTCTCTCCCTCTCACTCTTTTTGTTGTCTGTCAGCAGAAATAAACTGACAGCATCAGCATTTACTGCGTGCCATGTGCAGATGTTTAGGCGGCCTATAAAGGGCCCTAGATTGTTAGATCTCTCAGAAGGAACTGTCATGTCACTAAAATTATCCTCCATGTCATGTTCCACATCTGTTTGCTCTATGAGGTTAAAAGTGTAGGTCAAAACATTGAGGAATATAGCCTGCCGACTTATAGGCTGGTAGTTAGCCTGCTAACTAAATGTTAGGAGGTGCCCATATATTGTTACAGGATTTAGATCTGGAATAGGATAATGTTAATTTTCTCTCATGGGTTGCATAAAAAAAATCTCCTTATCTTATGTCTTTCTTTTCCCTTTTCTTCTTTCTTTCTTATTTGCTTTTCATTCTGTTCAATATTTTCTTTCTTTTCATTTTCCTCTTTATGATTCCTTTAATTTTATTGATTTTACTTTTTTTTGTTATTGATTATTCCTAAGCACCATTGCCTTGCACCTCCAGGGTCCGGGTTCGATTCCTGGCCAGGCTTGATTCTCGTCTCTGTGTGCATGGAGTTTGCATGTTCTCCCCGTGGGTTTCCTTCGAGTAATCCGGTTTTCTCCCACAGTCCAAAGTCATGCAGGTTAGGCTAATTGGTGTTCCCAAATTGCACGTAGTGTGTAAATGAGTGTGTGTATGTGTGTGTGCCCTGCGATGGATTGGCACCCTGTCCAGGGTGTACCCTGCCTCATGCCCTAAGCCTCCTGGGATCGGCTCCAGGTCCCCGTGACCCTGAATACAGGATAAAGCGGTATAGAAGATGAGTGAGTGATATTCTATTATGAAGAAACTAGTGACAAGATACTCCGGACTATGACTCGGAAGGTCCCAGGTTAAAACCCCCCGACCACTAAGTTACCACTGTTGGGCTCTTGATCAAGGCCCTTAACCCTCAGCTGCTCAGCTGTACAGTATAGTGAGATAAAAATGTAAGTCGCTCTGGATAAGGGCGTCTGCTAAATATAGTGCTTGGATACCATCAAGGTAGAAAGTTTTTTCAGCTGTCTGATTCATGTCTGAAATACTGCCCTGCCAGGAACTGCTTTAATGTTTGACCAGGACTGTACAGGGTCGTGGCAATAAGTCCCAGCTGAGTTGGTGTTGGTGAATGATTGTGTGTACAGTTCACACTGTCTCTTGACAAGTTGGCGCCAAGTTATTCATCGAATTTCAAGGGTCGGGCGTTCCACTGAATGTTCACGGCAGCGGTTGTAGTGTGCTCTGAGGCACCCCGGATGGGATCGTCATTCCTGGTTTGACTTGAACGCGTGTCATAACACGTCACACTGTGTATGTTGTATGTTTAGAATAGATTAGAACATACTAGAATATAAACCTATAGCTGGACAAAATAAGTGAAAATTATTTTACACCAATCAGAATGGAGAAGTGAGCAGCACTTTGGTGTAGCATCCCATACAAGATTGCGACCGCCATATGTGTTATATCATACTGGAAATGTACTGTAATTATTGGAAATATGTCAATTTATTATTCTTTTTTTTTTACGGAGGAGCAGGTAGGTGGCACCACGGTGCGCTCATTTTCTGTTCTTATCTTGGGATGTGAAATTGTCACAGTGTGAAGAAAATGAATCGTGGCTGGTGTGAATGATGTTGTTGTAATATGAAAATTACAGTGTACCCCAGTCTCCGTCTAGAATTGTCGTCTAAAACATACATTAACTTCTCTCCATGGCGCAAGATGCAAAACAACACTCAAGCAGCGTGTGGGTGTTTGAGCCATTACGCACAGCGGATTCGTTTTCTGCTCTCGCGCCGTTCCTCGCTTCGCGCTCCTGCTGTCTGCGAAGAAGGAAAAAACGGAGCGGTGGCACCACGGATCTTAAAGACATTAAGATGATTTTCAAGCAAACACAAAATAACACCGAGGGCGTGCTCGAGTTTGGAGAGAACCTCGATGGAGCCGAGAGGAACCCGGGGTTATTTCTAGCGCGCTGTCTTATTGAGGGGAAAGAATACGTTCAAAAAGACATCCCTTTTTAAGATGGCCTTGTTTCAGCTCCTGTGTGGCTTCTCTGAATGTTTGTGGCCTAAGGACACACTCGGAGTATCTGCTCGTTGAAAATGTTAAAGGATGCTGTCAGATAAATAAAAGCGAAAACTCAAATTGCCGTAACACCTTTAAGCAATCGACAAACACCGCTTTGGTAAACGGACTGGTGAAGATTTTTGAAACATGCCTCCAGCTTTGAGGCCGGTTTTGTTTGCCAAGGATCACTACAAAGAGGAGGAGTATTGAATTCCGAAGATCGCCTTTTCGCTGTGTACTTTGTGTTTGGTTTGTAAGCTTGATGAAGTCTTGGTAGTGAATCAAATTAGTGTGTGATGATGTTAGCAATAAAACACTGCTACTGAATGAAAATAATCAGCAATAAAATAATGAGATATGAAGTAGAGTTATTCTTACACAAGTGAGTAATTATTATTGTCTTACAACAGAATGCCCCGAAGTTATGATAAGATGATAATCATGCAACTTAATAAGTTATTTAAAGTAATATTATGCACATGGTAGAGCATCATTATGACGATTCATTCATTGATTTTTTTTTACACCTCTTACCGTGTACAGGGTTGCAGGAAGCCTGGGGTCTATCAGAGGAGACTTCGGGCACACTGCGGGGTACACCCTGGGCAGGGTTCCAATCCACCGCCGGGAACAACACACATACACTCAGACACACTATGGGCAATTTGGGATTGGGATTGGGAATGACAGTTAGCCTAATCTGCATGTCTTTGGACTGTTGGAAGAAACCGGAGCACCCTGAGGAAACCCAACAAGTACAGGGAGAACCTTCAAACTGCATGCACATACACACAGACCCCGAGAAATCAAACCCTCTACCCTGGAGGGTATGTCAAAATGTATGAGGTTGAATTAATATAACAGCATTCCAAAATTTAATGTGGAAAATCAAACAAGGGTTTAAAACATATGTCTTACTGTACATACACAACACAATATTCCAACTACAAATAAAGATCTCAGTGTGCACAAAAAGGTTGCAAGACCTCGCAAAGAGCTGTTGTAAGCTGTACAGTACGTGCAAGAAGTGCACTCAGGTTTCCGGGGACCGCATGGAGGAAGCATGTCCTGGCAGTGTGTCACTTTAACAAACAGTTTAAAATTGTAAGGAAATTTTCTCAGCCCTACCTTCCATAATGAATGTTGGGCCAGAGACATAAGTACCTATTGCTTCACATTTCATTTGTTCAGCAGTGCTATCGTCCGTAACTAGGGTTGTTGTATGATAATAGATTTCTCACTTTGAACACATTAGACCAGGGGTCATTACCTGGAAGAACGAACCAAGCGCTCAGGAAGCAGGACCGGAAGAAAGAAATGGTCATCATTTAGCCTTTCTAGTTTTCCAAACAAGGTAGTGGCTTCTGTATTGCATTTGTGTTTTACGTTATATTTGAAAACGAATAGACAAATACATTGCTTGTGCGTTTTTTTTTTTTCCCTTTTGTCGTGCCGCTAGACAAAAATGCTAGCATGATGTACCGCCACTACTACTATAAAGATGTATATAACTATCAGGATGGTTTTCTTTATACAGTGCCCTGCTTGAACTTTTTCACATTTTGTCGCATCACAACCACAAACGTAAATGTATTTAATTGGGTTTTTATTTGATGGACCAACACAAAGTGGCACATAAATGCGAAGTGGAAGGAAAATGATAAACGGTTTTCAATTTATTTATTTTTTTTTACTAATAAAATTCTGAAACGTGTGGCATGAATTCCCCCCTGATCCCCCTGACTACAATCCAGTGGAACCAAATGCCTTCAGAGGTCAACTAATTAGTAAATACAGCTGTTCTGTGAAGCCCTCAGAGGTTTGTTAGAGAACAGCAGCAAACAAACAGCATCATGAAGCCCAAGGAACACACCAGAAAGGTCAGGGATAAAGTTGTGAAGAAGTTTAAAGCAGGGTTAGGTTATAAAAAAAAAATATTCCAAGCTCTGAGCATCTCACGGAGCGCTGTTCAATCCATCATCTGCTGTCACGTTTGCAGTTTGAGACAAGCCATGTGGAATTGCAAACAGGATTTCTTACAGCATTCTTTCAACAATGGCTTTCTTCTTGCCGCTCTTCCATAAAGGCCAGATTTGTAGAGTGGAAGACTAATAGTTGTCCTGTGACCAGATTCTCCCACCTGAGCTGTGGATCTCTGCAGCTCTTCCAGAGTTACCCTGGACCTCTAGGCTGCTACTCTGATTAACGCTCTCCTTGCCCGGTGTGTCATTTTGGGTGGACGGCCATGTCTTGGTAGGGTTGCAGTTGTGCCATCTTCAAATGATAGATTGAACAGAGCTCTGTGAGATGTCTATCAAACCTCTGAGGGCTTCACAGAACAGCTGTATTTATACTGAGACTAAATTCAGGGGGGGGTCAGGGGTAGCTCAGTGGTTAAGGCATTGGACTACAGTTCAGTAGGTCCCAGGTTTAAATCCCACAACCACCAAGTTGTCCCTGTTGGGCCCTTGAGCAAGCCCCTTATAGCCTGCTCAGATGTATAATGAGATAAGGGCATCTACAAAATGCCTAACCGTAAATTACACACAGGTGGACTCTATTTACCAATTAGGTGACTTCTGAAGGCAGTCGGTTCCCCTGGATTTTAGGTAAGGGTATCAGAGTAAAGGGGGCTGAATACAAATGCATGCCATTTATATTTAAAAAAAAATATCGTTTTCCTTCCACTTCACAATTATGTGCCACTTTGTGTTGGTCTGTCATACAAAATCCCAATAAAATACATTCATGTTTGTGGTTGTAACGTGACAAAGTTATGGAAAAGTTCAAGGGGTATGAATACTTTTGCAAGGCACTGTATATAAAGATTAAAGCATTGAAAACTAATCGTTGTGCCTATTTGGATATCTTATCTGGATCCCTTGGAAGTTTTTATTTATGCCAAGAAGTCACATAGTTATTGAGAGAGCTAGAGAAGAGAGAGAGAGACCCACCCAGACAGCCTGAGACAGGAGAAGTGGAGCTAAAACGAGACTAAAGTGAGCCATCGTGGGTCACACCATCAATCCACGCCATTCGTTTTGACAGCCCTGAACACACACACACACACACACACACACAGGAGCATGTACGGTCTCAACGCTTTATTTATTCACAGTTTTTAGCACACGGGATGAAGCTCCCTTGAGAGGCAGAATCTCATTTTCTACGCTCTCCAGAATATCTGCATCCTGAATATCTGCCATGCTGTTACCCAGAAACAGGTTCTGAACCCCTGGA
This sequence comes from Clariallabes melas, assembly GCA_030014275.1. NCBI lineage: Eukaryota > Metazoa > Chordata > Actinopteri > Siluriformes > Clariidae > Clariallabes > Clariallabes melas. The sequence continues at coordinate 3,342,886 of JAQMYI010000002.1, read as the reverse complement.
GTCCTGCATTTTAGTAACATGCTCGGGGACAGGGGGAAGCTTTAATATAATACGATTTATATTCATGAAGACACTGTTTCATCCGGAGCGATTGTATTTTACTAAGGAAAAAGTGTGTGTTACTCATACTCGCAACTAAGTCAGTATATAAATACTGCACACATACAATATATATATATATATATATATATATACATACATATATATAAATACGGATATCACGAGTGGCACTCAGGGTTTAAGCCGAGCGTGCACGGGGTGTGTGGCGGAGATCAAATGCTAATTGCACCATCTGCTGTTAGCATCACGGAGTCAGGGGTGATACCAAAGGCCGAGTCTCAAGAGGACGGACGGGACACCCGGGCTCCATTTCATTCCTGCATCGAGCAACAGGATGGCGCCGTGCTTTTTTAAGAAAAGAAATTGTTCGCATGTTCATGCTCATGACAGAAGCAGAGTTTCATTATCCTCGTGCCAAAGAAGCCGCCTCGTCTCCAAACGTAATGTTAGCGTTTAGCATATTTAATCTGATACTTGGCACAGGATGTACAGTGCGCTGGCAGGTGGCGAGGCTCCTACAAGTATTAAATGACCTGCTCGGTTACGGTACGCCGTTGTGCCAGACTGGCAGTGTAACAGAAATTTGTGAGAAAATGAATATCTGTTGCGATTAACGAGTGCAAAACATGCCACGACTACAAGAAGGTAAACGACACCGACACTTGAGGTCATTTCTGTGTGTTACGTAGGAAATAAAATGGAGCGCTGTTAGAGGAAAATAATCAGTGACACAATGACGATGATATAAATAAGCATTAATTTTAGCACCCTGAGGTTTATTATTTTTCCAAAAGTTTTATCTCATTTTTTTTTTTAATTAAATGAATCACACTCTTTACACAATCCTAGTAACATTTGTATATGTTTATTATATAAACAGTAGTTACTTCACCAGCCTCTCTTTTCTTCTGTCTTAAAATGAATGAGACACATCGTGTAATGATGCTGCTACGTCCCCCATGTGACATTTTCCTGTTTCATTCTTTACATTTGCATTTCTGTTTCTCCCATTAAAGCTTCCTCCGTGTTTTCTGGTTTGTTTCCCTGTTTCTACTTTCTACTTACGGCGAGATCTCTGTGTCCTCCCACTGAAAGTCCACTACATACTTCCTGCTTCTTCCTGCGTCCGTCAAAATTTCTTTCTAACAACTTCCTACTTGCAGGTGTTATTTTGCTTCCTAACTGCCCCGATCTTCCTTATTGTGTTTCCTGCCTCATTTCTTCATGTTCCCTGCTCTTAACTTTCTTTTTATGAACATTTCCTCCTGCATGCTTCCTTCTTCCTATTCACTCCTTATTTCCTCTTTGGGGAAGTCTCCTGCTGTTCTCTTGTCGTCCTACTGTCTTCTTTCCTTGTCTCGTCTTCTTCCTACTTGCTCACTACTTCCCCTCTGCGAAACATCCTGGCTTAATTCCTTCCTTCCTTCCTACCTAAGTGTGTGTGTGTGTGTGTGTGTGTGGGTGTGTGTGTGTGTGTGCGCTTACGTGATTCGAGATAATGTACCAGTCACCTCAGGAAGACTGGCCTTTATTCAAGGAAAGAAAATCTTTGGGTCTCCGTAAGGTCACCATTTCTGGCTAATTAAAGAACATCCTCCTAATGTTGCACTGTTCCAGATAACATGGGGAGAAAATTAAATTTGCTCTCCTCCCTCAGCTCAGCGCAGCTCCTTCTAGCATGCAGGAAAGAGCATTCAAATGAAGCGTGAGCGGAAAACGCTAGATGTGCTGCTTTTGTGCGCGTTCCGTCTCCACAAAGCCATATTTCTGCACGTATGGCAGCGTGAACATCGGACAAATTAAAGCAGCTCTCACAGTATAACAGCCATAACTCATCAGACGACATTACAGGCGTTCGCTCAAATGCTTAGCAAGCAGGGAAGAAAGACTGAGAGAGAGAGAGAGAGAGAGAGAAAGTAGAAGTAGAATAAGCAGAAAGAGGTTCATCTCCTAAAGGCAAACCTATTTAATATTAAAGTTCATTCATACGGTTTTATATGAGGCTTGTGAGACGGCACATTAATCTTGCATGCTTTCAGGAATATGAGGGATGATTTCAGCAGCCTCGCAGACGCTAAGTGTAATGGGCAATGCTCAACCCACTGCAGGAGGGAGCCTGAAATCCCGCCGTCGAGAAGAGAGAGGGAAATTTCTTTTTTATCTTCTTCACAACTCTTTCGAACTGAGGCACTTTATCAAGCCGATAAGCGTGATAAATGGAAACAAACACACGCCCGCGTTTAAAGTTAATGGATTAAGAACGACTCCTTAGGTTAAACATTAAAAACAGGTTCATTGATTTTCATCTTACAAAAACCTACCACTCGAGACTATTTTATTCTGTCGTCTTTTTAACTTTCGATTTCGGAATTGGTTTAATATTAAACATCCGCCCTAGGAGAGTGTAGGATTTAAGGGATGCGTCTTTGTCCTGAAGATGATATCGATATAGATATTAATGTATTGAATACAGACACTGAGTCGATATAATGTGATTTATAAGCATTCCAGTGCCATGACATATAAAATGGTATACCTATGTTTCTGACACAAGTCTGCGGTTTCATCAATAAACGGCGAGGACAAAGCACATCGAGGAACATTCGAATCATCTCTCTGATGTTTGAAATGACGTTTGATGTTTGATGATGTTTGAAATTAAGCGAGAGCAGGGAACAGGTGGAGGAAAATTTGGAGAGGTGGAGATACGCTCTGGAAAGCAGAGGAATGACGGAAAGCAGCAGCAAGATGGAATACATGTGTGTGAATGAGAGGAACCCAAGTGGAACAGTGAGGCTACAGGGAGCAGAGGTAAAGAAGGTGCAGGACTTTAAGTACTTAGGGTCAACGGTCCAGAGCAACGGAGA
>JAQMYI010000002.1:3290344-3301355 GCA_030014275.1 Clariallabes melas | reverse complement strand
TATCTCTGGTCTGATCTACTTCGTATAAGATATCTCTGGTCTGATCTACTTCGTATAAGATATCTCTGGTCTGATCTACTTCGTATAAGATATCTCTGGTCTGATCTTCTATACGGAAGATATATGTGGTCTGATCTACTCGATAGAAGATATCTGTGGTCTGGTCTACTCCATAGAATATATCTCTGGTCTGATCTACTTTGTATAAGATATCTGTGGTTGGATCTACTCCACAGAAGATATCTGTGGTCTAATCCACTCTGTATGAGATATCTCTGGTCCGATCTACTCTGTATAAGATATCTGTGGTCTGATCCACTTTGCATAAGATATCTCTGGTCTGATCTACTCTGTATAAGATATCTGTGGTCAGGTCTACTCTATAGAATATATATCTGGTCTGATCTACTTTGTATAAGATATCTGTGGTCAGATCTGCTCTACAGAAGATATATGTGGTCTGATCTACTCTGTATAAGCTCTCTGTGGTCTGATCTACTCTGTATAAGCTCTTTGTGGTCTGATCTACTCTGTGTAAGCTCTCTGTGGTCTGATCTACATTACATAAGATATCTGTGGGTTAGCTGACAACTGTTTACTGTTTAAACCACCCAACATGGTGTTGCACACATGACACTTCTCAAAATGTCATACCCCTCGTTCTGTATGTCATATCTCAGTTCTCGTTTTCACACAGATACAGTATGTATCGTCTCGCCCCTGTCACTACCTCTGTCTGTCGGCTTAGGGGCACGAGAACAACAACACTGATTCTGGATCTGTTCCTTTCATCCAGAACGATGAGGCGCAATGATGCCTCAATATTCTCACCCTGAACTGGCTGTGTGAAAGGGACTATTATTACACATGAAATGACAGTGTCACTGAATGTTTTAATATTATGGTGGCCGTCATATTGGACAACCAGAACAACATTTTTTTCACTGTGCATTTTTGATGATAATACACAGTGTTTACACTTTTAGCAGTAAACTTTGCACACACAAGGCAAAAAATGGCCTCCAGTGTGAATTGAATTGTCATGTACATGTTTAAATGCAGACACTTGCTAAAATATAGAGTATACAAACTATTTAATAAAAAATAAAAAAAGTTAATTATGAATCACGTACTATGTTATTTGTAATAAGTATATAATACGCAAAGGGGGGGGGGGAGACCCATACTCTATGCTAATTTAATTAAATAGCTCAGGCAAAAATTAAATGTCAATGAAACCACGTCAAGTGAGTAGAATTCATTTTAACTGTACATTTTTCTCTTGTAAAGCTTCTCTCTGACCCTTATTCCTACTGTAACACACTATAGATCTGACACTAATGCCTCGCTGTCTGTTCCTGTATTCGTTCATTTTGTGAGTATCCATTTTTAGGGCTGTGGCATTAGATTGTCCCAACAAGGCTCTGTCGATATTCTTATCTCACTTTGACTGGAATGCAGGCCCTCGATTTTATTCCCGTCCCAAGAATAGAAAAAAAAAGAAAAATGAGAGAAAGAGAGAGAGAGAGAGAGAGAGAGAGAGAGAGAAAATGATCAAAGAGAAGTTCCCGGAAAGGGCAGGAAACCCAAGCCAGGAGTCAGCGCTTTGTCTCTGAGTGATCAGCGAATTCAATTCACCTTGTGGAGTAGGAACTTAAAAACATCCCCGCCAAAAAAAAAAAAACCACAGCTTCACATTTTAAGGTTTGTTCACACAAACGAGTGTCAGAACATGGAGATGATTGTACACAAGAAGCTTTTTTTTTATAATTATGATTCACATTTAATTAAATTACATAGTTAGCATCGTGGTCTCGCACCTCCAGGGTTGAGGGTTCGAGTCCTGCCTCGGGTCTGTGTGTGTGGAGTTTGCATGTTCTTGGTGGGTTTCCTCTGGGTATTCCAGTTTCCTCCATCCAGTCCAAAGACATGCAGATTAGATTAGTTGCCATTCCCAAAATTGCCTGTAGAGAGTGTGTGTCCTGCGATGGATTGGAACCCTGTCCAGGGTGTACCCTGCCTTGTGCCCCCCGTGACCCTGTACCGGATAAGTGGTATAGAACATGAATGAATGTAAATACCATAGAAAATTCAAGGCACTTTGAAATAAACAAAATATTTGAAAGCATGTCTTTTTTTCGCCAATAATTCATAGTTTTGTTTCATTTGTTGCATCTTTATTAACTTTATCAACTTTTATGATTTGTGTTGGAATTAGATGATGATTTAGGCCAGATTTATGCCATAAAACTGTTTTAGTCATCCTGGTATGATCAGTATCATCAGTGATGATGTCGCACTTTGGGAGGAGTTTCAGTCTTGAGATCTGTTGCAGCTATGACATGATGCATTGCACTTGAGTCCATGTTATGATGTGATTTCTGCTCAGACATAATATACTAGGAGGAGGTTTTCAAAGGTTTCTTTTTCAATGTATCTTAAAATTAATGGGAATAGATATATAGAGGCTCTCATAAAATGTGGCTAAAAATGCGAACTTTCAGCCCTTCCAAGGAGATTATGATTAATTCTGGTTTAAATGCCTCTTGGGAGCGTTTATATCTGCTTGTTTGTATGGGAAACACCTCTTCGGGCCTAATCCTGATACTCGGGACGTACGGAATGACCAGACGTCTTGGTTTAGACCTTATTATAGATGAATGACTGTCACAGATGGCTGGTTTGACAGCATGCAAATTATGACACACACTCTGCATACTGTTCGAATCCTGAATTATGAATCAAATCCCCATGAACATTAGTTAGACGGAGTGAGGATTTGGGACGTACTCTGACATCTACGTAGGGAGGACAAATGGTTCGGAGTCGGAGCCAAAGCTATAACGATTGCTGCTTGTATTGTGTGAATGGGACATAAATTCTGCTGTAAAAGGCTATGGCAAGAGTCTGGTAGGAACAAGTAGTGTGTGTGTGTGTGCGTGTGTGTGTGTGTGTGTGTGTGTGTGTGTGTGTGTGTGGGGAGCGAAATTATGAGCTGTACTCATTTTCCCGCCCGATTATGTGTGTGTCTGTGGACTTGCTGACTCTAGGTGATTGCAAGCCCATTACTTTTACAGGCTGTTGTTCCAGGCATTTGATAAAGGTCTGGACAAAACTCACTTTACTCTCTTTGGCTAACCTTGGCTTCCTGTGTGTGAGTGTGTGTGTGGTAGAAAATGCTAACACGAATTGTGTCTTCATAAAACAAGGACATTTGTCTGAATGCCGCAGCTGACATTTAGATCTGAATCATATTTCATGTTCAGAAACTCGGCTCATAAAGCAAAACTTTTCCACTTTGCTATGCAAATCAATGCACAGACGTGGGGTTGAAAAATTAAAGGACAGACCGGTGGCTCTGTTATGCTGTACGAGGCATTTATTTTTTTTTGGCATGGTTGTGGTATGGCTCGATTTATTCGCTGAGCATCAGTGTACGATCGATACCGAGTTTGTCGCACTGATCACCTTTATCCTGTGATGAAACTTTTCCATCCTGATGGGCGTGTCCACTTCCTGGACGACCCCGCCTTCATCCACAGGGTACGAGGACACCTTAAAACTCGTTGATGCAGATCAAAATTTTTGTCAATCCGTTGCTATGGCTTTGTACAAAAAAAGCACAAAATTTTTGGAGATTTTCTCCATCACCATGAGATAATATCTTTTGAAACAATATCTCTCTATGACTTCACACATATTAAGAAATGCAGAAAATCAAAGCCAAGCAGTTCTGAGTTCTCACCGTGACCCGACACTTCACCAGGTTGCTTCTTAGCCCCTTTAATTTGTCACCTGGTTTGTATCTCAGTTCTGGTGTTCTCCAGTAGGTGGCAGTGTTGCTCTGCTCTCCAGTGACTCTTCACTCCACAACAGGTTAACTAAGCTGCAATGAATCATCCCAGACACACACATGCACACACACAGAGAAAGTCTTGTTTAATCAACAACCAGCATCATGAAGCTTAATAAAAACATATTACTCCAAGCTGTCGACGAATAACAGAGACTCGAGCGTCGCGGCGCTGCGCTTTACGCCGAGAGGACAGTGTCAACAGGGGGATGATAAATAAAAAAAAAAAAGGAGGAATATTAGTACAATAAATAAAACCCTTTAGAAAGAGGTCAGCGTTTACAAATGCGATGACTAGATCCGGTCGGATGTGCCGCTCAGGATCGGTTTTATGTCTTTATTAACTTAGGCGAGAATAGGACGAGGAAGAGGAAGTCAGGACGGGCTCGAGTGTTGCTTTTGGGTATTTTTAGACACTCCGGCCTTATTTGACACACTCTGCCCATCTTTGTCTCTCATTATTTCGAGAAGGTCTCCCTCCTTCGGCTTAGCGCGGCCAGAGACAAGATAAATCTGACCAATCAGAGCGCTTTGATGTGCTTTCTCTTCCCAAAGCGTCCCCTGGCATTGCACTCATCTAGATCTGACATCAAAGAGCCAGAGGTCTGCCTCGATTGAAAAAACTGGCATACCCGTCTCTCTCTCTCTCTCTCTCTCTCTCTCTCTCTTTCTCTCTCTACTTCTTGTCTGTTCTTTTTTTCCTTCCCTTTCTCTTTCTCTCTGCTAATTTGAAAGAGAGCCCGCACTGATAAAGCTCTCAGAGTTAAACTGAGCTGAGAACAGACAAAATCTGGCCCTTCTCTTCATCTCTCTCTCTCTCTCTCTCTCTCACTCTCTCTCACTCGCTCGCTCTCAAATCCATCATCCGCTCTCGTTCTATCCCCCCTGAAGACCCAGAGACTTGAGTCGACACCAAAGCACCAGCCACATGTGAGGACGAAGGAGAGCTCTTCTCATTGTAAATGAATGCCAAGAGGGCCATTAGAGACGTGACAAAAGCCTCTTGGCCTAAACCGTTCCGTCCCCGGACCGCGTTTGAAGTGGCTAAAGAGTCGCTTCTATCGCTTCACCATTTTGCCAGCTTGCACCTCTTCAGTATTTTTATCAATTTTTCCATTTCGGCCATTTATGAGGCTCAGTAGCTCCCCCCCCCCTTCACCCTCCCTCTTGCCTTTTTTAACCACTCTCTATCACTTCAAATACTTTTTTTTTTCATTTCACCACCTCGCAAGCTTTTATGCATTTATTATTTTATCTTTTCCTATCAGCCTCCATCACTTTCCTCTTTTACCCTCAACCATTCAGTTGTCTTTTTTTGTAAACACCTTCAGGTTTATTTTACTACATCACCTGCCTCTATCACTTTATCACCATTTTCTCTCCATGCTGCCTTCTTCAATTTTACCCCTTTATCACCTGCGTTTTTTATCTTTTTATCATGCCATCATTGCTCCATTTTATTAGCCTCCATCTCTTTAACATGGAATCCATCATTATTTCTCAATCCTTTTTACCGTTCGACCTCCCCGCTTACTCACGTTATTTTAAACCGAGGAAGAGGATGAGTGTTTAAACGCTGTTTAATGACGTTTTATTAGGTTTCGTGTACGGTACAAGGTGGTGATGTTGCTCTTTTTGTGCGGCCTTTGCTCTGCTGGTATCGTTACTCATTCGCTGATATCTTGTGTTTGTTAGTGGGAATACGATCATGCGATGTATTCGGTATGTCTTGTGAGCTTCCTTATCCCTAACTTCATATGTTGTTTATCACCTTTGCACATTCCACCATTTTTATTGCTCCCTGTTATTGATTTAACATTATCCCAATCATTATTTTAATCGATGCCCCCATCAGTTTATTGTTATTGCTGTACCTCTTTGTGATATCCACCAATCCATAATTTCTCCCTTATTGCTAGTTGTATTCGTCAATCATCCCCTTGTGACATTTTCTCATTTCAACACAATCTACCACAATGCAGCTTCAAGTGATTCTACAAATGGCTAGAAATGTACTTTGAGCAATAGCACCATTTTTCCTAAAGAAGTGGGGGCATAGTTAGCAATGTCACCTCATGCCAAATCTCACCTCCGGTCTGAGCGATTGGATTTTACATGTAAGTGAGATTCAATCCTTGGTGGGTTTCCTTCAGGTTCTCCGGTTTCTCTCTCTCTTAGTCAAAAACATGTGGTGAGATGTATGAATGAGTTTGTTGTTATTGGTTGATCGGGTGCCACCCCATTCAGGGTGTACCGCATCTTGCGCATTATGTTCCCTTGAATAGGCTCCAATCCCCTTGCGATGCTACACAGGATAAGTGGTTTAGACAGTGGATGAGACGTATGGAAGGATGGACGGGATGCTTTGATGACACTGGTGGAAAGCGCGGTCCGACTCGCCGCTCCAAATCATTTGAAATTTGAGCTCCAAAATCCATTAGCAGTTAGTTACTTTTGAAATTGATCATGTTTTCACTTTCTCAACTGTAGCATCTCTGCAATGTCACTCGATGACTTGCGCAAACTGGGTTAAACCCCTGCGATGCGCTGAAATCGATGAATTCTATTCAAAACCTTTCAGCATTGATTCTGGATCTGGTGCGAGAAAGAGATTCAGGAGCCGGCTGTATTGATCCGGAACGGATCCCGTGTGTTGGATGGAGACATGCTGAAGCTGTGTCCAGGTGGTCCGCATTATCCCGGCTCCATGCAGGAAGAAGCTTGAGAGATGTTGGCGATGTGGGCTGGATTAGCTCACATCGCGAGCTGATTTTGTGCCGTTTCCTGAAATAGCCTTCACAGCGTTCATCACTCTCAGGCTCTAATGTGTCCGAGACGCAGAGCTTTCTCTTTTTCACTCCCATTACGTTCAGTAGTTGCTCCTGGATGCCTATTTAAGCTTTTCAGTTTTTTTAATATCAACACTATTTATCTTAATCCACATTGTATACTTTATTTCCATTTCATTCTAAATTGACTTGAATTGTGTAAGCATGCTCAGGACAACTCCTTACACCGAAGACAATATCATGCTGCTACAGTAAGATCGCCATTCTATCTCCCATTCCTAACAGAAAATGTTTTGATTTTACTTTTATTTCAAGAGAACAGATAGCCAGTGGATAAGTGTCTGTCCTAGTGGTGGGTAAACCTTATTATAAAAGTGTTTCAGTTCTAAAATCGGATTTTGTGACTGTCGTATGATCCTGGCTTTACACACACACACGCACACGCACACACACACACACACACACACACACACACACGTATGACGCATCGTGGTAATTGAATTGTGTGTTAATGCACCAGGAGTTACACTTAAGACATTGTTTTGTTCCTGGGATATTGTAGCTTTGTCTGTTGCTTAGCAACCAGTGAAATTATTTATTTAATCCATTGAGCACACACTCAAGTGGCTTATCACATTTATACAGTAAATATATAACAAAATATAGCATACATAAATAATGCAAAATGCAGAACTTTTTCATAATTTCTGGTTTGTGTGATTATGATTCTTTAAAAACAACTGAGCATGTAAATACAAATGTTCAATGTACTGTAATGACATTGTCCTTGTTTGGATCTGCATCTGTTTACTGCTCCAGATGTTTATTACCAAATTTACAGCTGCACATTCGGATTTAAACATGAAAACCGTTCATTTTTGTATTTCATTTTTAGTCAGTCTCGTCTAGAAATTGGTGCAGGACTGTGTATTTGTTTTAAAAAATTAAAGATTGATAATCAAAATGACCAACAAGGACACCGCGTCTCCCGGCAGCATCGCAGGTCACATGACCTGTAAATATCCACACCTGCTTTGTGTTCCCGGCCCTATTTAAGTAACTTAAGTTAGCTTTTGCAGTTAGATATTCAGATGGGTCTCCAGTGTGTGTGTGTGTGTGTGTGTGTATACAAAATTCTGAGTGGAGTAAAAAAAAAACACACCTTTTTTTCTTTATTTCTTATTTTTTGTGTTTATAAACAAGCCAATTAGATTTCACACCTATTGTGACCTCATTTAGGAAAAGCCCCTCCCCTGACTTGTTGCTCAGCTCTGCTGTTCTGTGGAGGGGCGTGGCTCATTTCCATAGTCTCATTTTAGACCTAAGAAATAGTAAAATATAGGACCTTTAAACTCACATGACCCTGACCCGGCAGTTACTAAGAATGCTATAAATTGCACGATGCCACACGTCTCACATGCGAGGTGATCAGTGTTTGTACTTTTAGCGAAATCGATATCCTATCACTGCCCCTGGCTCGTGCTGGTCCCCGGTCCTAATGCGGAAATTTAATCTGATAGAAAATGCTTCCAGTTTCTACCGAATATTGACTAAACAGGTTACATTACAGAAGACGACTGTGTGTTTTTAATTCATGAAAAGAATAACAAAACAAAAAAAAAAACCCGACACGTTGTGTTAAAAAGCCAAGGCTGAGAGATCGACTGGAATTAGAGCGATGTGGTGTGCAGCCGCTTGAATGAGATGAACTGAAGAGGTATTTAGCAGCAACAACAAGGACGTTTCTTTCGGTTTTTCTGTTTTTAAGCTGCTCTCTGGAGTGCACACAAACACACACACAAACAGAAAGGTCAGTACTAAAAAGTAGACGCTCCAGCAACACGGCCATTTTTCAATTCTCTTCTAAGATACATTATGGGAAAATCTCCATTAATGCCCGCTAGAGAAAAGCGCAGGCTAATTTCCTCGCTAAACCTACAGCCGCTTTATTAAATCAGCAGCAATTTGTAAATTATTTGGGAGGGAGTTGGTGTAAGGAGCTGGTATGGGAGTGTGTGTGTGTTTGTACTACCGTATCCATTGCATAATAAAGGACAGCGAGTCGCGAGCCTTCCTGCTGAGCCGTGCTCCTTTGGAGCTACGCCTACAGAAGAGCTATAATCATTACATTTACAGTAATAATCATTAGAAATGAAAAGCGACCGAAGCGTTGGGTCTAATGAGCCCTGATTTTCCACAGCCCCTCTCTGACCAATAACACACGTGCTGGAACTTATTAAGCTGCTTAACGTCCATCTAGCGCAATTATGGGAATCGGAGGGCACAGGAGAAGCGAGGCGAAATTGGATTAGCGCGAGCCGGAGAGGACGAGACACTCAGTGAGTCCTGGACCAGATTCGACTGGATGACAGGAAGACAAAGATGACAGGAAGTCTTTGGGGTCCGGTAAATTGGACAGCCATATTGGAGGAGGTTTAAGAGCACTTTTGGCAGCTGCTCCAGAGAGAGCAAGAGCGATCTCGTGCTTTAGACAGGACTCGGCGCAGATCGGATCGAGACCAGCCCTGACGCGGGGAAGCACTTAAACCAGAAGCCGCAGGATCCTTAATCAAAGCAGCTGCACTGGATTTATTAAGATCTAATGAGCTGTAACGACTCTTAACGAGCAGATGATCAGTCCGTTCATAAAAACGGTGCAACCCGACCGTTTCAGAGATTGAAAAAATCCTAGGGGTTTCGTCAAGACGTTGCGGCGAGAAGTGTGGGTCCTGCGATGAAGCAGCATTAAGGCTGTCATGAAGTTCCAATACAAGAGAATCTCATAACACCACCAACGACAAAAAACATGTGACATGTTACAGTTAAAGCCTGGTCACTCACTCACTCACTCATCATCTATACCGGTTTTATCCTGTATACAGGGTCAAGGGGACCTGGATCCAATCCCATGAAGCTTAGGGCACAGGTCGGGGTATGAACCCTGGACAGGGTATGAAGATTACCACTACAATAAGAAATGTAAATAACTTTGTATATGAACATATTCAGGCTAATGGCAGAATTTCTACTTTACTTAAATAGTAAAAAATCTGTATGTTTATGTTAAACTCATTAAATATAATTAGGTACATTTATTTTAATATATTTTAATAAAATTGGTATAATATTAATATATAAAGGCTACACAAAGACAGACTTTTATTATTTAATTATTGCTAGTAAAGATAAAAAATTCACACTACAAAAATAATTACACTTACACTAAAATAATAATAATAATAATAATAATAATAATAATAAAGTCAAAATTTCAAGACAAATTGCTGCACTAGTTCATTGTGTTTTTAAGCTCAGAGAACTACACACAGTCGGAACAACTAATTATTTTCTATTCTGATCATTTATCTTGTCTGTGCTTCACTAAAAAAAAAAAACTTCAAATGTAAAGTTTTAGTTTTGAATAAATACCAACTGGGAAAAGTGAACTGCTTTCTCTGAGACATGTAATGAGGGGCGTTCAAGTCAATCCAGGACTTTCGATTGTGCAGAACAACAGAACACATTTCTAAGAGGGAAAAAAATCCCTTTATTTCTCTCTATAATCCTCTGCTACACTAATGCACTTATCCCAGCGTTTCACTAGGGCTTGGAAGTCGATTTTTAAAGATCAGGCATTCTTCATTTGCTCAATGTTCACAGGAGTGACTGTAGAGGGCCGGAGATGGTCATTTACGGACGTACAGCCTTCTTTGCACCATTCAGATGTTTTACTGAGGCTTAGAGTCTCATCACCGTACTGCGCTTAAAGTCTTCTATAAACGTTGATCTTTTTAGTATTAGTTATTATACATTATGGTCTAGTAAAACATATATATTTTTTTACTTCCTGTAACTTTACAACTCTCGTAAACCCAGCAATTAGTTGTTTGCTTCTTTATGAATTCATTATGAAAACCTAAAAGTCTTTTAAAAAGCCAGGTGGTTAAAGCAACAAAAATAGATTGTATTTTTAGCGCCGTGTTGTGCATGTGGTTGTTATGACAGTAAAAAACTTAACTGCTTTTACAATACTCAGTCTTTCTATAACGCCATTCTGATCCCATATAAAGTCATTATAGTAAAAAAGCTTATACAAAACCATGTATGCAGTACTGTGTAAAAGTATAGACCCCCCCCCCTTAATTTTTTAAATAATAAATTACATTAAATAATGTAGATTTACACAATTTGCACAAACCATTGCAGCTTTGCACACACACTGCGGACTTTCTTTTCTTTTCATTTTTTTCCCCCTCAAACATGCAGACTTTTCCATACACTTGCGTACTGTTTACATATATATATTAGGGCCGGGACTCGATTAAAAAAATTAATCTAATTAATTAGAGGCTTTGTAATTAATTAATCG
>JAQMYI010000002.1:3236292-3250936 GCA_030014275.1 Clariallabes melas | reverse complement strand
TTTACGCACACGAACGAGGTTATATGCGCTGCGGAGGTCGAGTTTGGTGAAAATGGAAGCGCCTCGGAGCTGGTCGAGTGCGGCCGGAACCAGGGGCAGTGGGTGCTTATACTTCACTGTGACTGCATTGAGCCCCCTATAATCAATACAGGGCCTTAAGCCCCCCCCTTTCTTCTCTATGAAAAAAAAACCTGCCGATGCGGGTGACGTGGACCTGCTGATAAGCCCCTGCTGGAGTGCCTCGCCCACGTATTCCTCCATGGCCCTGGTTTCTGCCACTGACAATGGATAAATACGTGCGCAAGGAGGTGCTTTCCCCGGCAACAGTTCTATCGCGCAGTCCCACGGGCGATGAGGGGGAAGTCGTGCAGCTGCCCTAATACTAAATACATCTTCAAAACGCTGATACTCTGATGGCACATTAATTTTTTGTTGGCCATTCGGGCTTTCTATAGATGTGGTTTGGACCGCCAACATGGACGGTTTACATAATTTTGCGCATCTCTGAGACCAGGAGGTGACACGTGACTGAGCCCAATCGAAATTAGGGTTATGAGTACTAAGCCATGGGAGACCTAGCACGACGGAATGACCAGACTGAGGTAGCACGAAGAATTTTAGCTCCTCAGTGTGATCGGGGAAGGTTAATCGCAGTGGCGCTGTTATTAAATTAATAGGCGATTGTTCTAATTCCCGGCCATCTAGAGCTTTGATTGATATCGGCTGTGGAAGCTTCGTCACGGGAGCTCGCAGCGAGGAAGCTAAGGCAGAGGAGATGAAGTTACCAGCCGCCCCGGAATCTACTAAGGGAAAGACAGACAAAACATGGTGATTATATTGCAGTTGAGCATTTAGCACAAATGGGTGATGTGTACGAGGCGGTGTGTGCGACGTTACTTTAAGCAACGGGCAGTCTTTAACTTGATGTTTCTCCCCGCCGCAGTACAGGCACAGACCTGAGGAGAGACGCCTTCTTCGTTCAGCGCCCGAGAGGCGGGAAGTGCTCACGTCCATGGGCTCGGGCTGGGCAGTTTCTCCGGCCGCGCGAGGGGGCTGGCGGCGTGACTCAAAGGGGCGCGATGGCGCCACCCGAACGGACGATCGCGGACGCTGACTGCGGAGATGCTGATCGAGCTTGATGGCGAGGCTGATGGTCTCATCCAGCGAGAGACCGGTGTCCCGGCACGCCAGCTCCAGCTGGATGTCATGGTGAAGTCCATCACGGAACCGTGCCAGTAGGCTCCGCTCGCACCAGCCACTCTCCGCCGCCATGACTCGAAATTTAATGGCGTAGTCCGCTACGGGGAGGCTTCCCTGCCTCAGCCTCATGAGGCGTTGTTCACCGGAGCGCCCCTGGTCCGGATGATCAAACACTGCCCGCATCGCCTCTAGAAATTTTTTGTACCTGGACGTGAGTTCCCCGCCTTCGCTCCATATGGCCGCCGCCCAATCCATTGCCGGACCTGTGAGCTGTTGGATGGTGAAGCGGACGCGTTGAGTGTCGGTCATGTCCGGAAAGTCAGACAGGTAGAGCTCACAGGCCAGGATGAAGCGTTTACACCCCTCTGGATCACCTGCATATCTCTCCGGAGGGGCGGATCTCGGGGGTGAGGGCGTGGAGCGTCTAGGTGAACTAGCTGCAGAATCCTCGGGGATGGCGAGGTGTCTCACGCAGTGCGCTAGATCACTGATCGCTCGAGACAAGCCGTCGATCTCCTTCTGCTGCTTCATGATGTACCTCATCGTATTGTCACCGTGCGGCAGTGGACACTCTGCTGCGTCGGGGTGGGTTCGTCCCTCTGTCATGTCTGCTCCGTGAAGGAAAGACGCAGATGCAGAGTTTTCACAACGTGATGTATTTATTAATGAAACTCAAATTAGAACGCTCAGAAGATCCCAAACCAGATAAACACAAAATGTCTCTTAAAACCTCTTTAGTCCCGGACACGTTCAGTGTTCCAACACGCCACTGTCCACTGAAGGATAAGGAGTGAGGCTTTTAATCCTGAAATAGGAGAAGATTGAAAGTCACTGCGAACCAGGTGGTTTGCTCAACATGTAACTCGACTGTGACTGAGACAACGGTGGACGAACAGTGAGCTACGGGGTCGACTGGTTTAAATAGAAGCACACATTGAGGGAGACACAGGTGAAACGACTCAGTGATTATAGTGAGACACACACACACACACACACACACACACACACACAAGGGGGCGATGCAGAGGCAGCTCAGTAATCCGGGGAACTGGATCTTACTCCCTGGTGCCGTGTTGACCCAGATGTTACACCGGTTTGTATATATATATATATATATTTTGAATTCTTTATTTTCTCCTCTCTCTTTTCTTGTTCATAATTCTCTTTTTGACATTTGGAATTCCCATCTGCTTGTCTTTTAGTCCGTGTTTGTTCATGTAATTGCATTTTTGGAATGTCTGTATGTTTATATGTGTTAACATTGTAGTTCTATGTGTATATATGTTGAAACTTTTAAACTTTGTTGCTGCCACCTTGGCCAGGACTCCCTGAAAGAAGAGATAATGTATCTCAATGGGACATTCCTGGTAAAATAAAGGATAAATAAAAAAATAAAAATAAATAAAGTCCCTCTGGCGGCTAGGTGGCGTACCCGGCTGGGAACGGGGACCTTAACGCAAAAACACGGCAGCGTTTTCCTCTTCAGTGGCAGAATCGCGAAGGTTGGCTCTGTGCAAAAGTGTGCTATCCTCAACACGGAGATCAAATGGCTGCTTTCAGTTCTATACCTTTAAAGTCCCTATGGCGTTAAATTACATCACCCTGTGCGCATGCCGCTCTTCTGCATACAGCATCCGCGCGCGACTCTACTGAGGACCTCAAGCTCAAAACTCCGGAGAAATGTGACAGCACACTCAACACACACACACATATATGTTCAAATAGACACACATTAATACACACACACACACACACACACACACACACACACACACACACACACACACACAGATACTGTACAGACAGACATACACACTCACACACACACGCACATGATTGAAGACACATAGACATACATATCAACATATGCACACATAGTATATGCACATAGACACATACACACACACATACAGTATATGTATCTGTGTGCATAGACGTACTGTACATACCTACAAGCACAAGAATGCACATGTTTACATACATTTGCACACAGACACACACACACACAAACACACACACACATATATACAGTATATGGATCCATGCATATAGATTCAGTATACACGTGACTATAGTAGATACTGTATACCCAAACATACCTACACACACAGAATAAGATGAACATTAACATATTAATATATTCACTTAAAACAGGCAGCTTGTTCCCCTCTCTCGCTCTCCAGTGACTGGCTGCATGCTGCGAGTGTGTGTCATGCCGCAAGTGTGCATCATGCTGCGAGTGTGTCATCACATTAGCTAAAGAAGACCTCGTCCCTTTCATTACTGCATGTTCTGTGCCACGCTCACACCTGTCCTCTGCTCTGTACAGACATATATATATATATATCACCATGAAACGTTCAGTGTGTGTTTATCAATGTGTGTTTATCACAGTGGATTTATTAGTGTGTGTTCCTAATGACTCAGGATGCAAAATAGAGCTGGTCTGTAATTGGATGTAAAGATGTGTGTTAATTTATGAGCAATGTGAAGGCTGGTGCTCGTTTAGTGCGAGGGTTTCTCATCTCTCATGCTGCTCGGACAGCAGACGGCCCGTGATTGATGTGCTTCACGTCACCTGAGCGTGTTAATTGATTTGAATTGTGTTATTATTCACGGTATATTAAATTTTTTAACAGAAATGCAACAGGCATGAGAACAGAATGAGGAAAGAGCAATGCAGGTGGGAAAGAAATGGGTTAAAAAGAGAGGGAAAAACTATTATTATTATTATTATTATTATTATTATTTATTTATTTATTTGGATGCCTGCCCCCTAACAGCCCCACCCCATCTACAGTACACTCCAGTTTGTTCTATGGCTTACAAACAAACAAACAAACAAACGAATAAATAGTAACTTATAATAAATATAGATATAAATACTATTACTTATACTGCAAAGTTTATTATTATTATTATTATTATTATTATTATTATTAAATTATATTCATCCATTCATTCAATTAGATTTTTTTTTTTTTTTGGATACCTGTCCCCCCAGCTACACTTCAGTTCATTCTATAGCCTATAAATAAATAAATAAATAAATAAATAATATTATAATTATATATAATATTATTTATTATAATAGATATATTATAGATACAACTACTTTTACTTATACTACACATAATAATAATAATAATAATAATAATAATAATAATAATAATAATAATGTATTAGAAATGAGAAATCTAAGATAGATTTATTTATTTATTTTTATTTTTTTCATTTATTCATTTGTCTCTCCTCCACGCACACACATCAAGCTACAATTCACCATTATTTATGGCTACTATTATTATCTGATTATAATGAACTATTCTTAAAATACCAAATAATAATAATAATAATAATAATAATTATTATTATTATTATTATTATTATTATTATTATTATTATTATTATTCATTTCTCAGGTTTTTTTAGGATTCGTTCTTATTTTTGTGTCTCATATTGCAATATAGCGCCTCCTTTTTATTCATTCATTTACCCATTTGTTTCTTTGTTTCATGATTGTGTGAGATCCATGGAACCCAACTCAACTTAAATTAACCCTTCATAAATTCAACCTGTCAATGAATGAAATTATAGTCTATTAAACTGGAGCTGTACATCTTACATCCCACCATAAATCTTAAACCTGACCTTAAATCTTACACTTTTGACATTTCTGTACACACCATTACCACTGACCCTAAAACTCACCTTTATCATAAACTCTCTAACCTCCAGGCTCCGGACTTCATTTCTTCACTCTCCTACTGTACCTGTCCCCTACCTGTTTTTCTGACTACATTCCTTCCTGATGGGTCATCGCTATCCTTCCAGGTTTTATTGATGAGTTTCACAGTTCCTAACATAATTTTACTACTTTCAGCAATCCCCATAGTTCTTTTCTTTGCTTGATGCAGAGCATTCTAGAACAGAGAAACATCTATGCCACTGTATGTCTTCTGACATGGTTGTTTAAGAAATGAGAAGCCAGTTGCCAGCTGAGACATATTAAACACTGCAGTAATTATCCCATAGAAGCCTCCTGAAGATGTTTGCTTAGTTAAATCCTGGTGGTGACATATATGTATAAATATTTAATATTTTGTAATTTGGGATTAAAGTGATTTTAAATAACAAACTCATCTCATATTTATTACATTGTAATTAAAAGTCATTTTGTGATAAATATTTTATAGGTTCATGGTGTAGCTAATTTCCAAACCTATAAACTTAAGCAGCATTAGCATCTTCCTCTTTTCTATTTTTTAAATCATCATTTGATTTTAATTAGTTTGATTTGGATCCCGATCATGCAGCATAACATTTTCAGCAGCATACACATTTCCATTAGTTTGACTGCTCCATTTGGCTTATATGCATGCTAGCGAGTGAGAAAAGTGCCAAGCGACCAGTTATTTCATGTGACAGTGCACTACTGAGAGTGATGATCCTGGTAACAGTAAAGAGCGACAAATCAAAATGGAGTTTATTCCATTTTAGGCAAATTAGTTATGACTCAGTGAAGCGACAAATTCAAATGATTGGCTTCAGTACATTTCCTGGGCCAGTCATATGATGGAGGTCGTATGATGCTCCCCAGGACGCTATTTCAACATGTTTTAGTTCCTGCATGTTGGTTCGCTTGGACTTCATGTGCAACTGACTTGGAGTGTGATTAACAAAGAAATAAGAAATGAAGAACCCTAAAACAGTGGGCTTTGTTTATCCAATTAAAACCACAGCTAAGTCTAGCTATTTCAAGTATTCCAGAATAACCCCCTTTCTAATACCCTTGGTGGAAAAACATCAAAAAAAAAAAAAAGTTTCCATCTAGAACCTTTTGTCTTGCCCATCTGGTTTGCCAATACTTAAATGTTCTTTTTAGAATCCTTCAAGAAACTTTTATTTTTTTTTCTTCAACAGAATTCCACGTAGAACTCATTAGGCAGCTAATAACCCCATACATAGCCAAAGGAATCCTTATGTAATGTGAATATATGCTCAAAAAAGATTGCTCTAAGAACAAAATACTGCAGTCTGAATTACTGCACTACCAGTAAAAAAAGTTCAAAAAGTTAGGAATAAAATGTCTAAATTTCCTATCTGAAAAAAGTTGTGAATAGAAATAAGGGTACATTCAAAATGCAACCAATAAACCCCTTAAACAAGTCTATAAATTGTATTCTTTCCTCAGATTTCCCCCTAATTTTAAATTCAAGCACTTTTGTAAGTCGCTCTGCATAAAAGCGTCTGCCAAATGCGTAAATGTAAATGTAATATTAGTCAGTACCACTTCCCACCCATCTTCCCTCCCAGCTCTCCCCTATCGAAGACTATCAATTATTTCTTTCATTTTGCATGGAGCTAGCCAATCACATCTTTTCAAACTGCTGCTCATGCAACATTATGGGCCGTAACACTCTCAGAGGAAAGTGCTATCTGCCCCTATCTGCATGGGATCACAGATGCCAATGATTGGCTAATGATTGATAAAAGGTAGAGCATGTACGCCACCATGACTTCCTGAGAGCATGGCCACTTTTGCGTTCTAGAACTCCAAGCCTCTGATGGCTGAGGGATCATCTGGATTCAAACAGACATATGCTTTCTGTTGTTCCACTTAAAATAATCTTAATTTTATGCTAATTTACACTTGGTTGGAGTCTTAAAATCCTGCTTTTAGTCTGTGTGCATGGAGTTTCCCTGTGCTTATTTGATTTCTTTGGTCTTCTAGGCAGATTGGAGTTTCCAAATAGTGTAGGATTTGGATTGTGAATGTATGGGCTCGTCCACTGTTGTGCTTTGGCACTAAATCCACTGTGTACATTGACCTGTGCTCTAACTTCCATGGGATAGGCATCAGGCCCTGTACAACCATACACAATTATAAATAATAGATGCATGGATGGATGGATGGATGGATGGATGGATAGACCTGCAGGCCAAGTTTCAGTTACTTTACATTAAATGTCAGATCGAGGAGAATGTTTGATCCCATGAACTTTGATCATGGAAGATGAGTTGGAGTGGTTTATCTCTTTTATATTTTAGAAAAGAAAAAAAAAAGGATACATTGATGAATGGCGAGATTGCACTGTAAAAAAAAAGTCCTAATTTTACAGAAAATAACTTGAAAATGGCAATCTAGCCATCAGCTTTCTTAATGCAGGCCTGAATATTCTGACACAAGGATAATGTATTTGCTGTGTAGCTGTTTTAAAGCAGCGCTTTAAGTTACATTTTGATATTTTGCTTGTCTGAGGGGAACTATGGTGTTATTTTTGTGCCAAAAATTTTAGCGAAAACTCCGCGAGCTCCCTGCGCTAACTGTCACAGCCAATCAGAAGCTGGGTGCGGAAACATTCTAATCTCGTTTCTGATTGGCTGATCAGCAGCTGGAGATATTCTAATTACCACTTTATTATTGGCGCATTTAAATAAGTGCGCGAGTGAGGGCGGGATCTGACGCAAAATACGCCTGAATTTATTGCTCAGGTATCAGACATAGATGTAACGTGATATGAACCAGCCAATGGGAAACAGGTGTCCTTCAAATGTTCAGACTCTGCAGCCGGTAAACGTTTCTGTGTAAATTCAGAGGAGTGAAGACACGTTGGTGAGCTACAGGTGAGGAGGAAAGCGGTCTCTGAGGGACAGAGGAGAAGACTCTGAAATGTCGTCCTGTTTCTGTGGAAGAAAAAAATACCTGCAAGCTCAAGAGACAATGACGGTAAGAGATTTCTTTATTGTTTTTTTAATTATTATTGTTGTTGCTGTAAACAAAGCTCATTTATTACTCATTTATTAATACTGCCAAGTTCATCTATCGAAATCTCAGGCGAGTCTCAGGTACCGTTAACATTACTCTGCCATGTCACTGCTGAGAAGCTGTGAATTCACTTCCACCTACAGTATAAGGGTGAAGGAGTCAGATGGACACGGAGGGTTAGCGAGCTCTTTAAGAGCATGCGCATTAAGAGTTTCGAGAGAGAGTCAGTGTGTGTGTACTGTACTCTGAAACCTAACGGCAGTATAAGTATTAGTGTCTGACACTGTTAGCCTGACAGGGTCAGAGATGACTTATGTTACATTAACAGCTGTTTTTACTCTCCAAAATATAAACTTCCACAAACATTGTGTATTTGTACTTTTAAACGACGTAAATATTCTCATATATATAATACAGTATATACATTGACACATCTTGTTCTAATTCCATAGAGATCAATATGTTGAAAAGTTCTATGTATATGTACCTGCCTGCTTCTGTGTGATATTAACATTAATATTTTCCAGCTCTGATTACTGCCAGTGATAATGAAACTTTCTTACATTTTTAGATCAAACATTTGCCATGGGAGATGAGGCATCCAGTAGAGAGACAAGTCCATCACTAGTAAGTATGGAGTGCAATTTAAGACTACTTTGAATCTTTTCATGGTGATTTAAAAGTTGTCCTTCAACCTTGGATCATTTAGAGTCCATTTTTACTGTGTAGAGATCCTTTCTGTATTGTCTCACTTATAACCTTTAAGAGCTATTAGTGGTGAAAATAAGTTGTTTACACTGATATACATGCTTGTCCTGTTGGATTGAATTGCATAGCATTTTTGTGAATGCTGTTTGTAGCGTTCAAACTGGACTGATTACGATTATGTTCTCTCATACAAAAAAAAGGGCCCCA
The DNA here is from genome assembly GCA_030014275.1 of Clariallabes melas. Taxonomy (NCBI): domain Eukaryota; kingdom Metazoa; phylum Chordata; class Actinopteri; order Siluriformes; family Clariidae; genus Clariallabes; species Clariallabes melas. The sequence continues at coordinate 3,242,052 of JAQMYI010000002.1, read as the reverse complement.
GTTGAAAAGTTCTTGAGTTTAATATATCTAGTATTAAATATGATTTCTAGTACTCTGTTAATCTGCTTCTCTTTTTCTTTTGAATCTAAGATTAACTTTTTATTTTGAATCTAAGATCTTAATGTGTTCTTTTCTTCCCTCTTCCAATCCACCCTGATCCAGTTGTTTACTGCCTGTTTGGAAGAGGATCTTTCCTGGAGACACTGGACTGTCCAGTTTGCTATTTTGGTATGTTTTAGATTTGACTTACTTGCACTAAGGCATTAGGATTCTGAACTAAAAGGTAAAGTCATTTGTACACATACATTATATAAGAAGGGACCACATTGTACTTTATTTGATATACAGTTTCCAATCCAACTTTAATTGGTACATTGGGAATCTTGTTTAACATTGTCCATTTCTTCATAGGATTTTAGTCAGGTTTGTGAGAGAGAATGTTCCACTGTTATAGCACAATAGTCTAAATATTTCATTTTGTTTTTCATTTGAGGATTTTACTGTAATGCTATAAAACTGAACTTTTTTGTGGTATTCTGCATCGTACTTGTACTATACTGTGTCACAGTTCTACAGGCAATTTTACAAATATTGTAATCTTGAGTTTGTGTTAACACTTTATGGAACATCTGTGTTCATATGAATTTATGAAAAAATAAGTTTTTTGTGATATTGCTTTATTTAAAGGTGTTTGATCTTCAATTTAGGAAAAATCTGTAAAATAACAGTGTTCCCCTGCTAAATGTATAATGCTTTTGCTTTATTTAAGGTGTTTGATTGTAATAATTTTGGAACAAACTGTAAAATAAAAACATTTTGCTGCTACACATCTGTGCTGTTTTAATGAAGGTGTTAAATTGTATAAATCTGGGAAAAATCTGTAAAATAACGTCATTTATCTGCTAGACTTCTGGTGCTGTTAGTTTAATGAAGGTGTTTCATCATTATATATTGTATAAATTTAGAAAAAAAAACTGTAAAATCATGATGTTTCTCTGTAAAAGATTAAATAACAATGTAAAGTTTTTTGTTGCTACCAGTCATTTGACCGTTTTTTTTAAAGTTTGTTTTTACAGTGCAGTTAATTAAGTTTATGATATGTCTTTCATGTTTGTTTTCTTCTTCTATCAATTTATCCTGATTTGTTCACCTGGTGTTACAGTCTAAACTGTTAACTTTATTTCAACTCCTTGTGAAAATGTTTTAATAACCTACCTGTAGGTACTGTATTTGAGAATACATTTTATACGTTATTTTGTTATTTTTACTCTCTTTAATTTCATCAATTCCTTACATTTTGTATCCAATTATTACCTAACCAACTATAAACCAAATTCCAGTTAAGAGAATTCAATAACCTCAAACTCTGAGTTTTGATTTTTCTTTCTTCAAATGCACTAAGGGAGAAAGCTCAGTTCCAGCAGCACTTACCGGCGACCTTCTGAGAAGAAGTACAAGGTAAGAATAATCCCTAAATAGGGCAATTTTGAGTGCTGTATAAGGAAAATCATATCACAAAACTAGCATCACCTTTTAGCTTCATACATCAGGTTTAAAGGTTGAATGACAGGTAATCATCTAACTGCAACACAAAAAAAAAACGATCTTAGCAAGTGAATATATTTTTTGTCTATTTTTTTCTCAATGAATTCTTAATTCTTAATCTTAAAATAAAAAAAAAAGATGAATGGTACTGGATTCAGATAGTTTCACTTGCTAAGATTACTTTTAAGGGTAGGGCTGACTCGGTGGTTAAGGCATTGGATTGCGTCCCAGGAGGTCCTTGGTTCAAGCCCCAAAGTAGCCGGGTTGGCATTGTTGGACCCTTGATCAAGGTCTTTCACCCCAAGTGCTCAGATACAATCAGGTGTCCAACTGGCAACCCGACCCTATAAATAACTGCCACAGAGACAGCAGATGTATATCTGTTGTCTTATATGCTGGGCAGTACCATCCATCCAAGATTGCTTTTTCCTTGCACAACACCCCCATATTAACCTAATATTCCCCCATATGATTGTAAAGCATGATTGATTTAAATAAATGATAAACTGATGTTGAGATAACATTGAATGAACAATCCAAACACAGTGTTGCAAATAAATTCTCAAAACATTAAACTGTAACCTCGATTTGGTGTGTTTTATGGCGATCTCATGACATCCAAGCACACCCATGATCTCATATACTCAATGTTGTTCTGATGTCATTTCATCAGTCATTCTAACTTCCAGAAACAACCTAATACCAGCATCGTAAAAATTCATTCTGAGTGTGATGTGTGGTATCATAAGGAGTGACCAGTTGTATAAAACAGTGGTCTCCAACACTTTTTCCACAGTCCAGCCATTGTGTGCTCATAAAAAAGCATAATAAAGTGCATGATATATGCAACATTCCATAACACAGAATCAATGTGAGCTCTGAGTTTGTTTCCCTACAGCGAGATGGTCCCATTTAGGAGTGATGGGAGACAATGACACCCAAAGTGTGTTTTTTTACGTCCAGTCTACGCCATAATTTCATTTTTGTTGCAGACGACCTGCTTCATATAGGTAGGTTGTTAAAAATGAAAGAAGGGTTTTCAGTTGTCTCAAGCACACTTTTAAGGCCACATCTATTATATATAGTGGGCTTGGAACATGTGGATCACCTGTAGAACGTGTGGATCACCTGCAGAATGTGTGGATCACCTGCAGAATGTGTGGATCGCCTGTAGAATGTGTGGATCACCTGTAGAATGTGTGAATTACCCGTAAAAATGCGTGGATCGCCTCAAGGACGTGTGGATCACCTCTAGAACATGTGGATCACCTGTTGCGATAAACCCATAATTTAGGCAGGACTCTTGGCATTCTCTTTTAAATGCAACATTGTTTTTGTTGGCTTTTATCTGGAATCAAAACCGATACAGAGAGATGTGTGGACATGCGGTACAGAGGGAAGTGAATGGGAGACAATCTGATTTTTTTTTTTAATTAACCAATCTACAGACTCCGAAAGTCAATAAAATGGAAATGGTAACAAATCAACTGCAGCCTGGTACTGGTCCATGGCCCAGTGGTTGGGGACCACTATTATAAAACAATATTTTACTGGTTGTTTACTGTAAATTTCCAAAAGTTTTTTCAGGTAAATATGATTTTATCCAATAATTATCCTGCTAGGTTTTCCTGGTTAGCAATGTTGATGTTGGCAGCTCTGTTATTTCTTACATTTTTTAATTGCCAGTTTTTTTCCCGTTCTTAATGATTTCCCTGTGAAAACAGTACACATTTCCTGAGATGTATAGTAACTAAATGAAAGATGATTTCCCTAGCATCCATCATTTCATGATTAGTGGGAGTTTTTAAACCGTCTCTGCGTACACATACACATAAATATGAGTAAACATACAGTAATATGCTTCATAACTGATGGTAATTAGGGATTTAAGCTGCTGCTTTGCAGAAAAATCACATGAACTTCATGTGTGAAAAAAAATGAGTTACAATTTAAAAATTTCTTTCTTTTTATTCTTTCTTTCTTTCTTTCTTTGTTTATAGTGGTAGTTAAGAATTTTTGCCTTAAGAAGTAACATTTTTCAAGAAATTTGCATAGGCATGTGAAGAATTTTCAGCATAGGAGAGAAGCAAATTTTTGTATTTTTTTGTGTGGATTTTTTGCATTTTGTGCAAGATTTAGTGAAGACACAGCATCATGGTGTGCAAGAATGTTTTCAGTTCCACTTTCAGTTATTATTATTTTTTTTAAGCAGCCAGTGCCAAGAGGAATCATAAATTAAGGATGAGTAAGGTTTAATGGATATTTATTTAATATTTTACTTAATTTACATGTCTTTTCTAAATAGTTTGATAATTTTTATATGTAAAAATATGATTATAGTGTTGGAAATAGGGAATATTGGTATTTGCATGGCTGGAATGGATTATCTGCATTTACATTATTTCCTATGGGAAAATGCGTTTCACAATATGAAATTTCACTTTAAGAACTTGCATTCGAAACAGATTAAATTTGTATGCAGAGGTGTCGCTGTATTTATTTATTTATTTATTTATTTATTTTAGCTTTAAATCAGGATGGTAGCTTGGCATCGTGATGGCAAATCATCTAAAGCAAAGACATTTGTTAGAAAATGAGGAAAATAAATAAATCTGAAGATATAAGAACAGATAATGTTAATGCATTACACTAGAGTAGACACAATGTGAGCAATGCACCTAGGAGACTCTACCCCCTTGATCAGATTTCATTTATGCATGGCAGAAGGAAACTCAACTGGACATGGGTGAGTACTGATGTTAGATGTAGATAAGGGGGTGTGATGTCAATTTTAAACAGCAATGCCACTGTACTGTATGTAAAGCTACAGTAGAAGTGCGCACTTCCTCTTCTGGCTATGATAGTGTAACCTTGAATCCTGAGACTGTGGCTAATCGCTGTAGCACACTGAAGGTGAGGAGCATATGGCAGGTAATGCCTCCATCATTACCGTAATCATTATCCAGCTGCTGCTAGAAGAATCCATCTCCTTTAATGCTGAATATGTATCAAGAATGCCTATACATAACCCCTGTCTCTATAAGACCGTCCGGGCAAAGGCAATCCATCACCGGCACATGTGAAGTGATATCCTGAAACTAACTGCAAGGCAAAGCGAATCCGATTCTCCCACAATTCCTGTGTTCTGAAACAGTTTTTCACAGATGCTTCAAAATATAGACAGGATTACAGAAACATTTATGACAAGGGTTCGGTCTCATTTGCTTTGGGGTTAACTGAAGTGCGATCCAGGTCAGAGATTTGACGTAAGTCTTCAGAGAGCTTGAGTTCACCTCTGCCATCTTCCTAGCAGACTCGTCTCATCCCATCAGTCCCTCAACGCCTCCCCTACCTACTTTCGGCTTTTGTCCGACCAAAGTCTTTCTTTTGTGTTCTAAATTGCGAAAGGTCCTCAAGAACACTTCAAATATATATCCAGAAATGATTTCCAGCACCACAACAATCCATTCACTGTGAACCAGAGGTTCTTGACATTTTCCTCTTAAACTGGGAAAAAAAAATCACATACTGACTGATTTTATAAAACCCTCCACGTACTCAAAGTAAGATTCAGGTTATCTGATTGGTTTGTTAGGCAGACCAGAGAGAGTGAATAAAGTGAAGATTTCTATGGAAAGCTCTGAAACCCGTCCTATTCTCAGGTATCTTTAGTCCTGTGGCTTTTCTCTTGACTGATGTGATTTTTTCAGCTAAATAACTGAAGCATGTGAAGCTGCTATAACTTTAGAAACAAGAATTGTAAAGAAAGTTTTTCTTTTTTTAATGAATAATCTTGTTTTTTCATTATTTGTTTTTTATTTTCTTGAGTACTGGGATCTTTCAGCCATTATGCGATCTCAATTTAAGACTTCATCAACAATCACCGTCACCATTCAAACAGTCTGTACGGTGGCTCTTAAGCACAAAACACAATAATATTTAAAAAAACATAAAAACATTTTGCAAAATACAAAAATAAGTCACAAAAAACAATCACCTGAAGAACTAAAGCATTTCATAAAACACACACACCCACACACACACACACACACAAAAAATCCTAAAACACAGCATTAAATAAAACACAAAAAAACGTTTGACACATTTACACAAACACAATCCCAATACAAAAACATTTCACAAAACACAATCACACTTGGTGAAGCACACACACACACACACACACACACACACACACACACACACACACACACA
>JAQMYI010000002.1:3202618-3212663 GCA_030014275.1 Clariallabes melas | reverse complement strand
GTTGGTGTGTAAACAGCATGGTGTCCCCACAATGTGATAATTACAAGCCCACACACACACACACACACACACACACACACACACACACACACTACGGGCAATTTGGAAACTCCAATTAACCTAATCTGTATGAGGAAACTCACCAACGTGCAAACTCCACACTTACAGGGGAATTTAACAATCGGCCGTGGAGGTGCGAGGCCACAGTGCTCACCACTACGCCACCGTGCCACTGTAAAATAAAAGATATATTTTATCTTTTATATTATTTCATAATATGTCACAAAAAACTACTTTTGTGCAAATCTAAATGCATTACAACAATTTGTGTATTTTGCTTTCAAGTGCATCATATACACGCTGCAAATGTATTCATCATACACATAGATTTAATAAAACTAAAGTGTCTCATACTGTATTTCTTCTGCTTTCTGACACCGTGGGACATACGGATACAGCAGACGAGTTTATTAATAGAAAAAAAAATAAAGAGAAATTTTAAACAATTTGCTGAAACCCAACGGGAGCAGTCTCTTCAGAACGTGGTGTGTGATGCGAATAAAAGCTAACATTAGTCTTCAGCTTAAAAGGCTAATTCATTTGTTGAATCATTGTTGTGTAAATTATAATTAACTGACATCACTTTGTATATTTCTCGCTTTATTTTTCTCCTTTTCTAATCGCCGATTATCTGCATCTTGTTTACAGCCAGTGTGCTCTGTGGATTTTTCAGTTTTTCTTTCTTTCTGTCTTCTTTAATTATTATTTTTTTGCCTGAACATGGCTGAATAAACAAAATGGATGTCGAGAAGCACTTAATTATGTTAATCTCAGTCTCTAGAGAGAGAGAAAAAAAACATTTGTTGCACTCATCACGAGAAGGGAAAATGTTTCATCGTCGAACTGACACGGTTAGGCTGCGATCTTTTCGTGCTAACAAACTTGAGAATCAATAATTGTGTCCTGCGGTGCTCTTTTCCATTTGGTGGCTGTGATACAACAAATACGGCGTCACAGATGCAAACACAATGCTAATCCAGATTTCCTGGAATAATGAGATTTGGGGTGGATTATGATGGGCACCCTAGCGAGCTTCACCAACAACGGATTTGAGCCAGTAGTGGACCACGCCAAAAATCTGCTCTGTGAAGGGAAAAAAAAATATCCCAGTTCTTTAAATAAAAAAAAAAAACAGCGTGGCTAATCCTATTTGAGACACTTGACTGGCAGAGCTAATTACGGCGTTGGGGGCATCGGCTGACACACAGGGACCACTGAGGCAGACCAAAATGCAGAAGAGAGACAGCTGGAAGAACCCGATCTGAGACGGCTGTGTGTTTTAATGGAGGACCATGGGAATGCTAATTTGGCTAATACTTGCTAATTCTTGATAGCGTACATCTCAATACTTTGCGGCTCAGCTTGACTTGTGAAGTTTCTCAGTGTGACATTTTTTTCCGTGTGTGTGTGTGCGTTTGCACGAGACGACACACAGGAGTATCGTTAGCCGATCAGTTAGGGAGCTAGCGTGATTGTTCAGCCAGCGCAGTAGCGGCTAATTGTCTCATCTCAATGCTAGTTCAGCCTATTCAAAATGCAGAAGGGTCTCATGCTGCGTCTGCTTTGTTTTCTGAGAGATTGATGATTGTCCTTCGCGGCCACACACACACACACATGGAACGGTTCTCTGCTCGTAGTGTTCCTCCACTGAAGTGTAATAACTGGATGGAGAACATAATGCAGTCTTTACACACACCGATGCGATTAGCTTGTTTGTGCTAGTCAACGTGAGCATTCACAGGCGTCTGCACAAGAGCACGTCTCAGCCTCTATGCAATTTCCATTATGCGCCTCTGAGAGGTTTCTTTTCCTTTTTTTTCCCTGGTTTTGTTGTTTTGAGCGTGTCTCTTTGCATCTCTCTTTCATTGCATTCTGTTAAATGAATTTTCATGCTCGTTGACTGCGCCGCACTCACAAAAATAACAACCATTCACAGCATCTGTTGCTAGAACAAGGGTGCAGACACACACACACAAACGCTTTCACACACATACACTTACACAAACATTTCAATCTTTTACTGCAGAAGAATAAATTAACCAGCTTAGCATTAAATAGAATAAAAGCCATATTTCATGTGATGTATGTAGGTACATATTCTTCCTTTTTCCGAACAACAAAGAAAGGTTTTATTTTTTTCTAGCAGCCTGAATCCAAAGTGTTAAAAAGGAATGTTAGAAAGAAACAAACACAAATGCTTATAATTTATCTACAACTAATATATTGGGAGTCTGTGATTGAGAAGCCTTTAATTGTCTTATGCATTGAAATGATAACATTTACAAGTATGTAGATGAAATTCCAGTTAAAATAATAATACAAAAAATCCTTCAGTAAGCGCATCTGTGCATATTTTTGAAAAAAAAAAAAAAAAACATAACAGCATTTGGTTCATCCCAGGTCATCGTAGTGAGAGTTTACCTTGAAAAATAAATCATTCAAATCCTTTTAGTTTTATGTGTTTAATCATGTATAGAATGAAAAGCTCATTTACTGAGCTTGAACATACTCACCCTCATGAAATATTTCTCAATTCATTATGAAAAGTTCCAAAAGTCTCACCTCCAACAGTAAGTTGAAATTTCTTGATTTTTCTTTCTTTATTTTCTGTATGTCTGATATTGTGGTGACAAGGCCATACTGCAAAGAATGTTTGCATCTTAGGTAGTGAAATTTTCTTTACTCTAGCCAGACCTACTTATTAAAATGAGTTCACAACAAACCAAATATAATATTATTAAGCAAATTTCTAGTCAAATGTTACTAAAATTGCAATCAAATATGTCTTGTTCTACCTGCAGTAGATTTTGCTTCTTTCAAGGAATATATTCCTAAAAATTAGCAATTAGGGAAATCTTCTGCCAATAGAGCAAGAAATTTATGCATAAAAATTTACCCTGTATTTGGTGTGTTGTAATTTCACTTTAAGTGATTGTAGATAATTTGACTGGATACCAGATATGTTGACTTGCTAAGATGCCATTATTTGCAGTTTTAATAGCACCATAATTAATTCACACGAATCATTCGCAGTTCACTCAGAGAACGCTAATCAAGTTTTTCATACGTTCCTTCCAAATCTAGCAGTTTTGTGTCAACAGCGTGTTCTCAGCTTGTCCTCGGAAACCCTGAAAATTGACCCTCTCTGTTATGAGCTTGATAATTGCCTGCTGAGTGGAATCAGGTGTGTTATAACACAAAACTACACATAAAAAAACTTCTTCAATTTGAGCGTCCAAAATACAATTTAGGACAAAGATAGTGAAAATATGTAGTGTTTCACATCAAAATGTTAATTGAAGCAATTGTGTATGTGCTAGCAAATTTTCCATTTTAATTCTGATAATAAAATATTTTAGCAAAAAAAGAGAAAAAAAATCATCAAAAGAAAATACTAACTAGGTGGAATATTAGGCAAAATATTAATATATACACACAATCAGCCAAAATCTACAAAACAGTATGCCGAGTATTGTACAGATAAAACTAATGTTAAACCTTTTTAACTGTGTGAGCATTGATGCAAAGTTTTCTGTAAGGAGAGATAAAAAAATCAATCTTCATTAAATTAAATTTTGGCAAACTGCTTAAGTCCCCTGGTGGACATGTGACTTTCGTTCATTTTGATCGGGTTCATTTCTGGTCTGCCCGAGTACATCCCTCAGCCACTGGGGCCTGTACAAGTGCAGTCTCATTGAAGGTACCAACCCTGGATTAAGTGGACAGGTTTGTGTCAGAAAGGGTCAAACACTCTCAATCAAATACCTGACAATCCCCTGTGGCACCCCCTAATGGGAGCAGCTAAAAGAGGAACAACAACAACATCGACAAACTGCTTTGGTATAAGATGGATGAACCACTTGCCACTTGGTAACAGTGATTTTTGCTTCACATCAGAACCCATAACACCAACCCATTGTCGATTATTTCCTTATAACAGCATGCCATGCTGGGTTCTCCTCTTCATTCCAGAAGTCATTAGTAGTTAATAGTAGTTATTTTGGTGTTAATGTCGTACTGTTTATTCTCGCATCTTTACCTATGAGTAATCCAAAAATACGTATGAGTCCAAAATTGGATTTACTGAAATATAGCTTATATTAAATTTTGAAATCTTACAGCATAATATGTCACCTTCATTTGTTCCTTTCGGAGTGCACTTGAGCCTGCCTACAGCTTTAAACAACAATCTGCTGCTTGAGCAAATGCTTCTGGATAGACATGTTCACTTTGTGTATCAATCATTGCATATCTTAGAGCATATAATACAGCCAAGGTGGATCAGGTCAATACACACACACACACACACACACACACACAACATGATGTGTTCAATATGCATGTTAGTGGAGACACAGTGATAGATGATGTTTGCCAGCAAGATATCCAACAGTTGCTATCCCTCAGGTAAGATCAGGTGTGTGAGTGTGTATATGTGTGCGTGTGAATGTGTGGAGGGTCGTTCACTTCAAATCATATCATGTTGGACTTCAGCAGGTTGTTGCGACATAAATTTCCTCTGTACTGTCTTCTTCTCTCCCACTCTCTCTGTCTCTCTCACTCTTTCCCCCCCTCAAGTGCCCCAGTCCCTGTCTCTGCACATTTGTCATATCCGTCACACAGAAACACATCAAAGAGAACATACACATTTCCAGGCAATGTTATAACACCGAATTCGTCTTCCTGCCTTGTGTCTTCTCGGGCGGACAACACAGACGGCTCACATCACGTCCCGGCACCTGCTCTGACACATCCCGTACAGTTCTACACACGAACGTGACATTTTTCATTACACACAATGCAACTTTCTTTCCTACTGTTTTACACAGAGCATCAGGCTTGCTATATGCCTAGCTAATGGGCCCCAGGCTAACACGGCAGATCTCATTAGCATGCAACTTGTAAGATCACCTAGAGCAGTCTGAGCTGAACAAATTAACCAGGTGCATACTTTTTCCAGAGCTCCACATCCCGGGGAGGGGTTGAATCTATAAATAAGGAGACGAGCAAAGGCCAAATGAGCATTGACTTTACGGCCTGTCTAGTACAGGTATTGTTATCATGTTACTGTGTGTGATTTTGTTAGTTGTTCATTTTATTTCTTTCTACCACATGAATATGAACATATAATTATATCTGTATGTGATTTACAGAAGGAAGAGACAGATTTCTAGTTCATTTCGACATCCTGGCCTGAAGATGCTGTTGCTTAGCTAAATAAATGCTCTAACGCTGAAGTAGATCATCACATTTAAAGCAGAGCGGTGATGAAAATGGGGTGTAATGTTAACAAATGTGTAGGTCAAGTAAAGTCAAAAGGCAAACAGGTTATCTTCAATTTCTGCACAAATTAAAACACTTTAATGAACACGATCCAAGCTGGATGCTGTACTTACAAGTTCGGATAGAAAAAGTGCTTTTTTCGTTGCTGGAGGAGTTATTTTTAGGGGTAGCAGGGAGAGTCTGTAGTCAAGATGAGGGTGAGGGTTCCCTCTTTCTTACTATGTCACAGAATCCTCATTAAAATCTTCTAAAAATAGGATCTCAGGGGTTTCTGAGGCCATCCTTGTAAATATACTTGCATTGGCCATCTTTCAGCAATGATATACAGTAATAATCTTGGTATCAAACTCAAACATAAATCACCCAAAACGTGACTAAATGCCCAATTTGATGTGACTTGTCACGTGTAGTACCCCTCAAAAGTTTGGGGATCACTTTTGAATTTCTTTGTTTTTGTTTAGTGATTTATTTTCTACATTCTTCAACAATACTGAGGATTTCAAAACTATGAAATTATGTAACAACAAGAACTACATTCAGTCGTTATTTAAGACACAGAGGTCAGCCTTTCTGGAGCAGTTCTTGCAAGAACAGAATTGTCAAGTACATTTGCAACACCCATCAAGCACCGTGATGAAACTGGCTCTCATAAAGACCATCCCAGGAAAGCAAGACTAAAACAAGACCAAGACCAAGAGGAAGTTTTGAGCAGTAGTGTATATATTATTTTGAATCAATGTGTCAATCCATTTAGCCTCACCATAAGATGTCTATTATTGGATATTTACAAAGAAATTAACACTTTTGTTCATTCGCTACCTAAACACATCCATGTCTAGGAAATAGTTGAATGTTCCACAAGTCACAAGTCACATCCTCTGAATTTCCAAAGGATCACATGGTAAAGAAAAGTACATTGCCCCATTCAATTTAATTAACATCAGCTTTAATTCTAATCTCCCAAATCAAGCATTAGCTAGCACAGTATACGTACACTGCTAATAGCTATAACCAGCATGATACAAACTCAGATGTGGACAATGGACAGATAAGAAATGTATTAGCTAGAGTGGTTAGAAAATTTACACTGTAACATGCTTTACACACATGTTTTAGTGGCTAGAATCCCTAAATAATAAAGCTAAGAAGTAATAGCTAACTTAATAGGATATTAATATCTTACAGTACAGTGAGCTATTTAGCTAGTCAAGTGCACTAAAATATGATAGATTAAGAAAAACAAACATGAATGGATATGATTATATGTTATTTAATAAGTTGTCAAATTGTTGATCTGTTTTAGGGTCAAGTTTTGCATTCAGTCTTTGTGTATTTGCATGAAATGTGAAAGATATTAAATCCTAGCTAGGATTTTTTTTTTATTTGTCTTCGTACTATATCAATGCGTTCACCGCAAAATGAGATTCGTCCATTTTAACAGACTTTAGCCAGGACTACTGTTAGAGGATATTTTTGTGCTTGCTTTCTTTTTGTGTCGCAATGATGGTAAAAAGCAAAATCTGGCAAAGTATGTAAAAATTGGTTTGGTTATATATATATGAATTTGGATTTTTCAAAGCCTTTTTTTCAAACTCACCATCTACGGTTTCACCACAATGGATAAATCAGCCTGCAGGTGTGTTTGTGTTAATGTAAATATGCAATTTAGTACCAATATTAGATTGAATTTGATTTAAAAAAAAAAAAAAAAAAACAGTCTCAGGATTTGATTGTGATTAAGTGTCACTGGCAGCACACTGGAAAAAGAAAAAAAAAATAATTTTGATGGACAGAAAGAATATTACGGATTATAAGAAATAGTGAAAAGCAAACTTAAAGTTCAATTTACCACATGATCAGCTTCTTCTTTTATACCGCATCTGCAGATGACAGCACCTTATTACAGATGTCCATGACTGCTGGAGAAACTGCAATAGCAAGAACATCCTTTTTCCTTCAGCATTTTTTTAAAGTCCTTCAAGAGCTTGTAGTTCATAACAGCCCCTATTTTGCTCAGCTGTTTGTTTTTCTTCACTAATCATGTGAAAGATAGAAGTTATGTGACTGGCAGAAGGTTGGCTCTTTATGAATGTGTCTCATGTGTTTCAGCTACGCAATGAGGTTGTTCACTGTCATGTTTTGCCAAGAAATCATGTTCTAAGCTGAACAAGTTATAAAAAGAAGGATATTTAGAGATTTTCAAATTATGTGTTTTTTTTTAACAACCTTGTGTGCCTGAGGAAAATAATTAATCAGAATTAGTAAATGTCAACATTCAGATGTTTAATCATAAGGTAGCTACAGTATGTATATATTATGTCCTGGACTTGAACTCCATGTTTCTGATTTTGAAAAGATTACAACTTTTATTATTATTATTAGTAGTAGTAGTAGTTGTACTAGTAGTACTATTATTATTATAATAAATAAATGAATAACTGCCAGTCAGATCACTCCTTGAGATCACTTCTCTTTTATTTATTTATTTATTTATTTATTCATTTATTTTTAGTCTACTTGGTTATCTATGAATAAAAAATTAGAAGACCAGGTACAAAAGGCTTTGTCCTAAAGCCCATCCTGTAGACTTGTCCATCAAAGTCCTATAATAAATCCACAGTATCCACAAGAGTAGAAAGTTTACAGCGATAGCTATTGGATCTTACTTTTCTTGGTCACATTTGTTAAATTCATACTTGTTAAGGAATAAGTCTCCTAATGACTTTAAAAATATAGGGTTATGGAAAAATGTAGTGTTTGAAAATGTAGTGATGTAGGAAGCAGATTTTTTTTAGCATGAAATGTAGTGAGTAAAAGTAATTTTCAGCACTATGAGTTCACATTTCAGTGCTAAGCAGTTATTGCCCAAAGGGAACTATCTAGGCTCTGCCCAGCACCACTCGGCATTCTATTCAGAATAAAAACCTCCCTACTGAGACGCAAGCCATTTCTTCAGTCCCATAGCATTTCTTCTAAAACACACTTATACTTTCCAAACATTTGTGCAGCATGACAAGAGAAATTACAGCTTACACTACAGCTCTGTGCCCCAACTGACCTTTTAACCAGAAGGCAGTGGTGGGGTATTGTGCTGTAGCAGTTGATAACACATTGATCGCTATAATTTCTGCAAATAGAATTGTTTGCTCGTTGAATATTAATGGTATAGGATTTTAGTAAAAACTTATAGTTATCTATCTATCTATCTATCTATCTATCTATCTATCTATCTATCTATCTATCTATCTATCTATCTATCTATCCATCTATCTAAGGGACATAAGGGACGGGAATCTCATCCAATACAATATTATAACGTTATCTAGTTACCAATTTGATTTGAATTGTAATTCTGTAATTATTATGATTATATATGATTATATATTAGATGTGCCCGTGACTTATTTCACATGTAATTTAATTGCATACTCATAAGCGTGTATTAAAAAATGTACAGCAGCATCTGTTGAATTTTGAGATGAACTAATGATATTTTCAAGGTTGATTTTTTTTTTATTATACTAAATGTGCCTGCGACTTTGTTCGCGTGGAATTTAATAGCACACTCATAAGAGCATTTTAAAAAATGCACAATGCCATCTGTTGAATTTTGAGATGAACAAAAATTTTTACGTGTTACCGTGAAGTATGAAGAATGTGTGTGAGATCGCGTTTAATTAAGGAGATTTCAATTGCACACTCATAAGTGCGTGTTAAAAAATGTACAGCGCCATCTGTTAAAAATTTGAGATGGACTAATGATTTTTCAAGGTCAATATTTTTTTTATGCTATAAGGGTTTTTCTATTAAAATTTCAAGGTAGCATTTCTTCTCTTCCCATGAGCTGATTGCAATGAAACAAAGCCTATATGTCACCTCAAGCTCAGTCAAACACATCTGTGAAAAATTCTTAAAATTCTTTGAGTAGTTTTTACATGATATATGCACAAACAAACAGACAGACAAAAATAAACTAAAAAAAACATGTTGACATGTTGTATTACTCATGTTGTTATGCCACTCCCCCAAATATTTTTTTTTCGCAAATATCTTCAATGTACAGACATGCCAACTTTAAAGTTTTATATATACTATATATGTACAATTCTTTTTATTTTGTTACAAGTCTAAACGAAATTGGCAAATTGTTCAGTCGTCCCACACAGGATGTTGTGCTGCCTTCCAATGTACGAAAAGAAAAAGAAAAAAAAATCCTGCAACATTTTCCCATCTCAAATTCAAACAAATAGATTTAAAATATTTTTATGGTGATTTTGGAATCAGTGTGACAATATATAACTAAATCATTTTCTTTATTTTACAATGTACATGAATAACAATAACCACAATGTACATAGGTATACTGTATATAGAAAACAATTTTTATATACAGTTTTAATTTAAGTTATAGGATCCTTCCCCTGTTCTAGTATTTTTTATAATAAATTTAATTCAAACTTTTATTATTTTTTTAAAATATTATACAATATGCACCATACAAAACAGTTCAACCTCAATTACTTATTATCTTTAATAAATGAATGTTGTTTAATTTATTACCCACCTATAATTCAGTTGTTACAAACCTTGTAGCCTATAACCTTGTATGTGTTATAATTTTTTTTAAACATACACTACCGTTCAAAAGTTTGGGGTCACTTGCAAATTTCTTTGTTTTTGTTTAGTGATTTATTTTCTACAT
>JAQMYI010000002.1:3179279-3192333 GCA_030014275.1 Clariallabes melas | reverse complement strand
ATTATTATTATTATTATTATTATTATTATTATTAATAATAATAATAATAATAATAATAATAATAATAATAATAATATTCATTAAACTTAGATTACATGAAGCATTACAGAAATCTAAGTACAAGTGTATGAAATTTTAATATAAACTTGTGCTTTACAATCTGTGAAACTTGGATCACGACCTTTGTACTTGTATTTGTATTGTGACATGTAAATACATTTAATATTTAAATTTAATTATACTCACTCCAGGCGACACAGTCACATTGTGGTTTGCACTGTGGCCTCTCAGCTACAAGGTCGAGGGTTCGAATCCTGCATGGAGTTTGCATGCTCTCCCTATGTGTGGTGGGTTTCCTCCGGGTACTCCGGTTTCCTCCTACAGTCCAAAAATATGCAGATTAGTCTTATTGGTGTTTACAAATTACCCAGGGTGTGTGTCCGTCCTGCGATGAATTGGCAACTTGTCCAGGGGGTACCTTGCCTCATGCCCCTCCTGGGATAAGCTCAAGCCAGGATAAAGTGGTATAGACAATAAATGAATAATTAATCATTCTGAATAAATGATCTACTATTTAAAGTAAAATTAAAACTTGTTGATACAATCTTACCACTTCCTTTTTACTTAGCTTTGCCCCCCCCCCCAACCTCATGAAGAGCACAAGTGTCATATCAGTTTAATATCAAGTGTCTACCAAAGAACTGCTTCCAAATAACAAACAGAGAGAGAGACAAACATAGAGGACACCCAAACTGCACAGTAATACAACACCATTAAGCCATAAAACCCGAAAGTCACATCTCATCCTTACAGCCTTGAAAATACTTGGACAGCCAAAGACCTTTAAATTATTCACCTGACATCTTAAGTAAGCCAGGCTGTAAATGTTTACTCGGCTATTCATTTGTAAATAGGTTTTCGGCTTGTACGCGAGTTCTATTTCCCTTGAGTGTGATGTGCTCTCGTTTGGAAGTTGAGTGAGAAATGTAAATCACTAAAACACAGTTAAATTTAGCATTAACAATTCATAATTATACCTAACGTGTTTTGATTGAGTACCTCTCTCCTGAAATGTACAGCAAACTGCATAAGTGTTTACCCCTCTTTTGAACTTTTCAACATTTTGTAGTGTTTAAACTTGGAACATGGACATGATTGGGTTTATATGGTACACATCTGAACAGAATAAAGTACAATATTGATGTGTAGGGAAAACTTTTTTAACCTTGATGAAATAGATTTTGGTTCAACAGCCATAAGATTAACACCACATAACATTAACACATTAACATCGATTATTATGTATAAACAAAACAGGATGATGGTGGCCGACCCTGTGTTGGTTGGTGTGAAGTGACACCATGCTATGGTGATAAGCAAGAAAAAAGACATTTTAAGCAATTTCTGTTGAAGTTCGCTAATCTCCCGAGCTCTATCATCCCGAGCTCTTTAACGGCTAGCTATTATTAGACTACCTATTCTACACTGTGTACAGCAGTAATAATAATTATTAATGTTACGATTCAGTTAGGCAGAATTGGAAGCACACTAGCTACTGTATCTCTGAGGTAACAGTGGCTAATGAGTTTATTAAATTAAACAGTATTACTAGCAAAGTAGCTATCACCAAGGTAACAATTACTAACTTAATTATTCATTTGGCCACCATTGCTAAAAAAAATAATAATTATCTCCAAATTTAAATAACATTTTTATTTGTCACATACACAGGCACACTGGCAGTGACCTAAAATAAAGAAATTAAATATGAAATAAGAGAAAATTATACAAATATAAAAAACTTTAGATGTCAAATATACAATATGTTCATGTTATAATATAGAATTGAAATAGAATTTTATCAGATGTTGAGTGTATAGGTTATGCAGGATGAATTACAACTTCATGCAGTTAGTCCTCATTAATGTAAAAAATGAGCAATATCCAATCACATGCAATGTGCAAAGTCTCAGAGGAGTGCAACTTTTAGGCCGTGTGCAAATGTGTTAAATGTGCAAAGTGATGAGTAGTGTCTGAATAGGGAGAGTGTTTATTGTTTGAGAGAACAAAGAAACCAGATCAGATTGTTTGGTCCTATGTGGAGTTCTGGTTGAGAGTCTGTATAGCCTGCGGGAAGAAGCTTCTCCTCAGTCTCTCTGAGTTGGCCTTCAGGGAGCGGAAGAGAGAGAGAACAGTACATTGTTGGGGTGTCTGAGGTCCTTCACTACCTTCCTGGCCTTGGTCCAGCGCCGCTACCTTTAGATTGAGTGCGGGTCTGGGAGTCTGGTACGGATGATACACTCAGCTGATCGCACCACCCTCTGTAGAGCTCGTCTGTCCTGCATGGTTCTGTCCCCATACCAGGTTGCGATGTTTCACGTCAGGATGCTCTCTATGGTACAGAAATTAAAGTTCCTAAGCACCTTGAAGGGCAGTCGAAAGTCTCTCAAGTGTCTGAGGTGGTAGAGATGCTGCTGGGGGCTTTTACACCATGGTGTTGATGTGTCAACACCATGACAGATCCTGCGTGATGTGAACACAGAGGTACAATATCTGAAGTATACACTAGGCTTTTATTGATGACGGGGGGTCTGGTAGTTCCGCTCCTGCTTTGTACTGAAGTCCACTATCAATTCCTTTGTCTTGCTGATGTTAAAGAGGAGGTTGTTCTTCTCGCACCAGTTTTCCAGATTTCCAATTTCCTCCAGGTAGGCTGTCTCATTGGTGTTTCCACACCATCTTTCATTCAAAAAGACATTTTAGATCCGTAGTGTAGGTTTCATGGTAGTACAATTTTATCAGTGCCATATGCTGTAGTTGTTCTTAGTCCTTTAGCTGTTCTTAGTCCTTTAGCTGTTCCCACACTACTCCCATTGCCACTGGATGCAGTGCTGGTCCCAAGCCGGGATAAAATGTGAGGGTTGCATCAGGAAGGGTAAGAATCAGTAAGTCTTATAAGCCTTTAACACAAATATACAATATAAAGCATACCGATCCACTTAACTAAATCTGAGACAACACTGGCATTATGTGGCCAAAAACCGTAACCACGCTTAAGGAAGTGAATCGCACAGTGAAAGGTTGTCTCTGCGCCTTCAAATCATGAGGGGATTCCTGGATGCCATTTTATCTCAGAGCAAATTTCCCCATAAGAAATAATTTAAAAACTATAATGATTCATTTCCACAACCCAAAAATATCCATATAAAAATTACCGTATTAATAGAAAAATATAAAGTAAAAGTAAAACAAATTAATCTGGTATTCAACAAAGTACACTGAGGTACACACCATAGTAGTGTCACAGTACCACAGTACCTGAGGTGCCAGAGTACCTACCCTTTAAAGTGCTATGATGCCTCCATGGTAATGTCTGAAGTACCATGGTAATACTATGGTATACTAATGTGCAATAGTTTACCATAGTAACGATTCTTATGGGATTTCTTTCTATGTTCTTTTTGTGTTTTCATTATTTATCTTTGTATTTCTTTTCTTTTTGTATAGATGCCTCTTTGTCACTTTTAAACATCCTTGTGCTGCTGCAGATCAATACACACAGGAGAGCAGGGAGGCCTGAAAAGTTCCACGCCACACCTTGGGTAATCTCCATTAGCCACTCAAATCCACTTTGGATTGATCCTTAGACAAAGTCTGAACATCAGTAATGCGCACACACATGCACACGCACACGCACACACACGCACGCACACACACACACACACACACACAAAGTGAAATAAAGAGAGTGAAAATAAATTCTGCTCGATACTTCCCTTTTTTTCCTTCAAAATATTTAAAAACGACCCTCTTATCGAAAGTCATTTAGAGGTGTGTGTGTGTGTGTGTGTGTGTGGGTGTTTACATGCAGTGCTTTCCCTAGATAAGCGCTGCATCTTGTTTACAACTGTTAATTGTGATTATCCACTGATTAGCACTGACCCCTGAAAGCACGGCACTCCAAATCAACATTGCCTGGATGAAGCCGAGTTACCACCGGTTTTCATGTCCCAAAGCATTTGATTCTTCTCACATCATAGCAACTGGCAAAGATGTAAATTTTTTGAGTTATTAACGAACATGTAGTACTTTTTAATCCAATTATAGTTACAAGTAATGTTGTGAAACGTCTGTGAAACAGGTTTGTTTTATATATAGCAGCTATAAAAGTGGTTTGTTATCCAGGTCTCTTTTTCCTCTTTCTTGAAGTTAATAAGATGGAGAAAAAAAAAAAGAAACAACTTTTCAATTAACCAGGAAATTAAAGTGCTGATACTAAGGACTCCTTCCATGAACGTAACATAAATGCCTCCTTTATAATATGAACAATATATATGCTTTTTCCTCCCTCATTAAATGGATCATTCACTATAAGCTATTTTGCTTCGTGGCCCAACACGTGCCGGTAACTCAGCATACAGTAGGTTAATGACGATTTTAAAAATACGTGTGCTTATATACAGTAGTTCATGGGTTTTTTGGATATGTCAAGGAGAACAAAAGTTATCATTACTTTTATATAGAGTAAATTTTACCACTACCAGAATATGGGAATGAAGTTTAAAAAAAACTCACAAAACGAGCAAATTGTTATTATGTCTTGGTCAGAGAAACAAGTGAAAACAACAATAGAAACACATGATTGTGTGTATTTGTGCTATTTCTTTACCTTTATGACCCAGTTTAAAATTTTTTGCTCAGTCATGTTTAGGGAAGTTGGTTAAAATGAACTAAAAATCAGTTCATTATATCACTTATTCTGTGCTGAAAAAAAAAAAATGTCGCTCTATACTGCGCAATCCTGAGATCTATATATGTTTATTTAAAAACAGCAAAACAAATAATGGCTAAAATGCTTTAAATTTTATTTATTTATTTATTTATTATGTTTCTCGCTACCATCCTTGCTAACATTCTTTAAATTTCACAAAATCTTGCACAAAATACAAAAAAAAGGAAACTTGATTTTGCTTGTCTTTCCACTGTAAACGTAAACAAGTTTAAATGGCTGCTGGACATTTGCGTGACTTAGCCGGCGTTCAGTTACGATAAATTCGATCGCTCGATGCCGGAAATGCTTCACATGCCGAGCAAGATTTATTGCCAATTTTCAGTTCTTAAGGAGAAAATTCTTAAGGTGAGGCGTTCATATGCAGAGGTAGCACTGGATTCATTACCATTATCAGTTATCCATTACCAGTTCCATATAATAATAAATGTTGTGAAACGTCAGTGTAACGGGTTTGTTATATAAATATAGCAGCTCTACAAAGCTGTTTTCTATCCAGGCCAATTTACCAAGAGACTGCAATGATGACACTGTAGACTTGTTACATAAATGTCCCTTTTATAATATCAACTATAATATTCATTAAATGAATCCTTCACTATATTATACGTCATAGGTTGCTTAGTGTGCTGTACAAGCAGCAGCGCAGTGAATAAAACACAGATGTTCATATGGAGGTTTTTTTGGTTCATATCTACTAAAGTCACTATAGATAACGAAAGACATATTGCATGTGCGTATTTGAGTGTGTGTGTGTTGTGTGTTGGAATGGACTAGTAATGCCAGCGAGCACGAAAAGGGATTAAAAGCTTATGAAGGGTTCCAGGCAAAATCCAAACAGATATGTGTGCTGTAAATTGAATCGGTATCACATATTCGTCCTGCTGATGCTGCACTGAGAGCCCATGCACTTCTACACTTTTACTGCAGGATATCACTGATGCTTTTCCCCTTCACTACACTCACTCACACACTCACACATGTACACACAAACACACACACAGACTACAGTACGAAAGCGTCTGGTGACACGCATTAGCCTCAGACACCTGCAGGCAGGATTGAGGAACCTGAACCAGCATAAAGTACTCCCAAATCCAATTCTGCCACTTCCTGAATTTCCTCCTGTAATTGGATAAATTGCCATTTTGTCGGCCTCAGAGAGAATGCTGGAGTCGTTCAGGTTTCAGGCAAAGTGTCGCATTAGTCAGCTCAAAAGAAGTACCCTTAAAAAGTGAAAAACACTCGGCACACTGTAAACCTTCTGCTTTACAATTTAAGAATTTCAGATATTCCAGCTAGCTTGTGATCAGACAAAGTTACTCTGACGTGATTTTTATTGTTTTACACAAATCATACAAAGCATTACAATAATAAAGTACAATGTTAAATTTAGTGCTCAAATATTTTTCTTAGTTTACACTTAATAAAATTCTAAGATGGAACTTTGAGCTCATAAGGGGATGTTGGATTCCACATTCCTAAAGTGCAGAATCATCACAAACTGTCTACAAATCTACACTATTTACCTACAAAGTACCTACTACGCTTCACTATTTCCTATGAACTGTGAAGACTCTATATTGAAGTGTATGTACTGTATTTGGATACAATGCCATTGCAGGTTTGGACAAATACTTTTGTCCATATAGTGTATTAAATAATCCATACTAAATTGTCCACCTTTTGCAATTGTAACAGCTTCCACTCTTCTTGGAAGGCCATCCACAAGACTTTGGAGTGTTTTTGTAGGAATTTGTGTCTATTCATTTATGAGGCCTGGCTCACAATTTACGTTCTAATTCATCCCAAAGGTGCGCGATGGGGTTGAGGTCAGGGTTCTGTGTTAGGGCCGGTCGAGTTCTTCCACACTGAACTCATCAAACCATGCATAGTCATGTTGAAATAGAAAAGAGCCTTCCCCAAACTGTTGCTACAATGTTGGAAGCATAGTAATGTCCAAGATATCTTGGTTTGCTGAAGCATTAAGATCGCCCTTATCTGGGGATAAGGGAACTTGATCGACACATTAACAGGTTTGACTAAATACTTTTTGTCCATATAATTGGGTGCTCTAATAGTGACAGCTCAAACCTGTCCATGTCATTATTATCAGTCAATTTGGCATATTTGTAGCAGCTATATTTCTCTATGACTATGACGGACGATCTATGAAGTCTATCAATGACCTGCAAAATGCTAATGTTTTTTGTCAGTGCCTACATTAAAAAAAACTATTTTTATTTTTATTATTATTTTTTTTAGCTCAAGATTCCTTGCCAAGCGGACTTTCACAAGAAGGCCATTCAGTATTATATGACCTCAAGATTACAGTGGTTCACCACACATTTTGTTATTATATAAATATAAATATACAGTAGGCAGCAATGTGTCATAGTGGCTAGCACTGCGGCCTCGCACCTCCAGGGTCGAGGGTTTGATTCCTGCCTCGGGTCTATGGTTGTGTGTGTGGAGTTTGCATGTTCTCTCAGTGCTTGGAAGTGCTGCCAACTCCTCAGTAAGGAAAGTAGCTATCGGCTGGCGTAAAAGTCGCAAGAAGTGGCTAAATGATGTCATTGCCTAATTTGCATAATTGCCAATTTGCTTGCATTGTGGGAGAGCTACAAAAGTGAGTAAAAGACACTGTAAATATGTTTAGAACGGTAAACAAGTTATTTTAAGTTGATTCTTTGTCAATTTGATATTTTTATTTTGTCACAGAGGCACACACACACACAGCACTTTCTCAGTCACTTTCGGAGAAAGTGCGAGACTGCGAGTCACACGTTTGACAATATACAGTCTAGTTTTAATTCACTTTGCTTAGTGCATTATGTTAATAGTGCATATATACTGTATATATTTATATATATATTTATATTTATTTAAAGCTACATTAGGCATGTAGTAGACTGGATTTTATTTTCTGTATATTCACATCTGCGCATCAGGATTTAACAGAAATTAAATCAATAGAGTTATGATTGCGGTGGGCCTGTGTGTCGTTAATCATGTGACCTTGCGTGAATCATCATGCTGATCAATACGAACTCATCATCCCCTCCGTGTGCACGGACAGTCTGTGAGTTATGACTCAGCTGCGTCTCCTGACGCTGATGAATAGAAAACATTTAATCATTTTATTGCCGGGGCTTTCTGCAACCTTGTCGCACGTCGTCTTGTATTCATTTCACCCTCACGTACATCACGTACTGTACATCATCATCATCATCATCATCATCATCATTACTATCACACATCAACAAACTAACACTAAACATCATGCACAATCATCACTCATCAGTATTCAGACCTCAGATATGACTCCAGGCTTTAGAACTACTGTATAATACACTGTATATGACTTAGGCCAGAATTAGACATATTAAATTGTCCACCATTTGGCCAAAAGTTTGTGCACCCCTTTATCAAACACCCCATTTTAGATTTATTTCTCCTTTGCTGTTATTATAACCTTCACACCTCTGAAAAGGCTTTTCACTAGATTTTGGAGCATGGCTGTGGGGATTTGTGTTCATTCAGCCACAAGAGCTTTAGTGAAGGAGGTCAGGCGCTGATATCAGGCTTGGAGTGCAGTCGGTGTTCCAGTTTATCCCAGAGGTATTCAGTGGGTTTGAGGTCAGGGCTCTGCACTCTGTGGAGGTCTTCCAGTCCAACCTTAACACAGCATGTTTTCATGGAGCTCACTTTGCTGCTTTGTTGAAGCTCTTTACATTTTTTCTTAAGAGCCTGCAATATTTTGACAAGGATGCATGATTTAGTTTTTTTTTTTTTTTTGCTTCCTGAAAGTGCTAGCCATGCCACCTAGGTGAAATGATCATTTAATAGTTTTATGTTAAAATCTTATCAATTTAAAAAATAAAAATAAAAAAAGGAACAGTAATCTACATTTTCTTCTATAATTGATTTCAAAATCTTCATCCTCAGCTGTCTGTCACTTTTAATACTCGCGCTGTCATTCAAAACCATGGATACCTGACAGTCGCCATGACGATAAGAGTTTGCACGATGTCACATTATACGTTCTGTGAAGACAGTAAAGTGAAAAGCAAAGAAAAAGAAA
Organism: Clariallabes melas; assembly: GCA_030014275.1. Classification (NCBI taxonomy): domain Eukaryota; kingdom Metazoa; phylum Chordata; class Actinopteri; order Siluriformes; family Clariidae; genus Clariallabes; species Clariallabes melas. The sequence continues at coordinate 3,183,460 of JAQMYI010000002.1, read as the reverse complement.
AAAAAAAGAGCCAAGCACTGGATAGAAAATAAATAAATAAGCAAAATAAAAAACATTGATTTTTGGCAGAACGTTAAATATCAGTCTTTGTGATGCACGGAACGAAGCTGAGACTTAACTCTCGCTTGTAGCAACACGGTCAGAGGAAGAGGAAAATGCGATTGTAAGATCTTTAGGCTTTGATTCCACAGAGGTTCAGTTGAAAGCTGTTCCTGAAACCGCATTTCGGATCGAGTGCCATTTTGGTAAATGTCCAGAAAAGAGTTAGAGGACTTTAGAGAAAATTAGAAAGCTTCTTAAGACTTATCTCTGACACTTTACTTATCTTTCATCCTCACTATCTCAAACCAGACAGAAGGTGTGGGATGTGATGTCATCACACACACACGCACGCACGCACGCACGCACGCACACACACACACACACACACACACGCACACACAGTAAAATTTACTCCAGTGGCACTCAAATCAAACTTGCTGTCTGAGAGCTGAAAGATGTTTATATATTAAAAAAAGGTATTGCTTATATCTCCTGGGAAACTCATTCTATTGTTTTGTTTGTCCAATGAACCTCTCCTTAGAATGTAAAACTCATAACTCTCGGGGTGTGTATTGCACTAAAGTACTGTACCTTGTTAGAAGGAGACACGTCTCCTCATCTTCATGCACGCTTATTCGCTTCTCCAATCATTGTCATGTTTCTAATAACATGATGTCATAATATCGGCGTATATTATAGCAGTGTGATTATAGTGTAATATATATTTAGAGATCGCAGGGAAGCTGAAAGGAGAGTGAGATATATAGGTGTCGGTGATGCAACTTACAGAATTTTTAACTAGAGGTGCTGAAGTGGTATTGAGTGGTAAGAAACACGTCGAGAAGAAAGAGTGTGTGGAAGCGCTGGATAAAGCAGATGAAGAGTTCAAGGCAAGATAAAACAAGACAAGATTAGGGAAGGAAGCATTACAGTAGATGTTTTTAAGGAAGGCTGGACTGGAAAATCGGATTTAACAGGCCAGGAAGATGAGGGAGAGCGAGACCTACAGTTGATGGTAATGTAACCTACTTGATTCCAACTGCTGTTAAATTACACACACAAAAAGAAGAAGAAGAAGAAGAAGAAGACGACATCACAGCTAACAGAAACTTCTCAGCTAACAAAGGCGTGTTGCTGTAATCTTAGCAAAGGTTGGGATAATGTATCATAAAAAAGTTCTGGTAGCATTATGAATGTTCAACACGTGATTAACACGTGATTAACACGTGAGTAATGTTGAAATTTACTAACAACAACAACATTCTGTTTCACAACTTTTTTTCTTTTTAATAATCTAATATTAGCATTTTTATGTAAGATTTTGCTAAGTATTGCATTTAGAATGATGATTTTTGCTAACTTAACCTCAGAATGGGTTGTTTACTAGCAGAAGATTTGGTTATTCTGTTAAATTGCTTTTGTTTTCGTACCTTTCACATTTGCCCTCATTCAGTGAACGGCATTATGGGATTGCTTAGCCTGAAAAAGATCCGTTCAGAGCTGCAAAATTTTGTCCCAAACTAGTGATTTTCTAAAGCATTTTAAATGGACAACTTCCATCTTCGAAGAGCACTAACGCTTGCCAAACATGCGGTCTATCAAGGGAGCTTCCTTCTGATTAGAACGCAAAGAGTCGGTGAATAATATGATCTTGTCTAACTTCAATTTCCGTCAATCGAATCCCTCCAGGTGATGTGGACTTTTGTATGTTGAGGAAAGTGCCGACGATATTGTCTCACCGGAGAGACGGCGTATTCAGCCGTGGAGAGATTTTAATGAGACGTTCGGCGCAGTAAGGGAGCGCTTTTAGCTCTGGCTCCTGCTATTTCAGTCTTTTTGATGTTCACAAATGCACTGTTAGCGCTAGCAAACTGGAGCTATCAGACATCATTATGAATCATGTAGCTAGCCTGATGGAGCTTAAGGTAGATTTGGCCATTAGGCTGTGTGTAGTCTGGAGATAATTTCCCCCTCTTTTTTTTTTGTTCTCTATTTTACAGAATGCATGAGGACATTGTTATACCAGACCAGCCTTATGTAGCTGCCCTTCAGAGACAGTAGTAAAATTCTGAGCTTGTGTTGGATTGGAGTGAGACTAGCTAAAAGATAAAATAAATATAAAATAAAATAATTAGTTCTTTCAGGTTGAGCAAAAGTAATTTCACAGGGCTTTAGCAGAAACTTGCCCACTTGCTAGTTAGCTATGTGATTATCTTTTAGCTTCTCAATGCTCTTGAAGGTTTTATCTGTAATGTCCCATAAGACATTTTAGCATGGTATAAGTACTATGTAATTTTTGAGCGTGGCATGGTACTTATTTGCTGATATAGCACATGTACAGAAACACACTATCAAACTATGTTACATACAGTAGCCCTGTCATGCTACTTACTTTGGTACAACAGTTCAGAGTATAACAGATCAGTTCAAACTATGTTATAAAGTACATGTTTGTATAATATATATATAATGGTAATATTATAGCATACATTATTAATACCATGTTGGATACCTGCTGGACTCTGGTAGCCACTGAGCCCCTGTGATACCCAATTACATAGTAATACCAGTGAAGTACCACAGTATGTTACCTTTGTACTCTATAAAGTCCTAAAGTGGCAGCCAAGGTAAGATTTGAAATACTGCAGTAATACCATGGTATATTATGCGTCACGGTGAACAAAAGTGTATACTGTACCATAGTAAAATTTCTTTTGGGGTAGCCTTTCTACAGTGTCCCCAAAGTCCTTTTTTCGTTGTTGTATTGGAAATATGTTATTTATCTGCCTAAGTTTCAAAATTTTAATAAATAATAGTATATTTGGAACATGAACGTCGTTGCTTTAGTTGAACAGTTATGTGCTTTGTGGTTAGAAGGTGAGATTGTTCCTACAAGATGAATAACTCATGTGTGCAAAATAATAACTGGTCCCCAAAAAGATTTTTAAAAAAAAGTTTTTGGGACTTCAAGGGCTCCATACATTTATTAATACCTACATTTATTTTATTTCATTTTACTTAGATCAAAATGCATAAAACTTTAAGTTGATCTATTTTTTTTTTCTATTTTCTTATTGTAATAACTGACAATTAAATGTTGATTTTGTAATTTTTAAGCCAAATTATATTAATTATTCTAAATTATATCCATGCATATTGTGTATTTTTATGATGTTAAAATATAATGCTGTAAATATTTATTTCGTTAGCATTTAGATGCATTAGACTTTGACAATGCGAGCAGCATTGTTCACTCACCTTACATACTTCAGGTACTTTTTAACAATGACAAAACATCGCAACCCAAATAATTAAAAAAAAGGCTTATTTACAAATTATGAGAGAGGTTTATATGTGCTTAAATTAATTTAATTTTATTTGTCATTTTATAACACTCACATATCACTTTATTACCATGGATGATAAACCAGCCATTTTTCAAATAAGCTACATATGATGAATCACAACTTCATATGCATGTTTTTGAGAACATGTTAATTTTAAAAGTCAGAAATAAAACTATAGACTTTACGAATGTTGGTCTTTCAGCTGCTCCCGGCGAGGGGTCGCCACCGCAAAATATCCGGTCTGCACAACAACTTTGCACAGGTTTTACGCCGGATGCCCTTCCTGACACAACCCTCCTGAAAGATGTACTGCAACAATGGCGTCCGAAATAAAATCTTGTGAAACCCAATGATCTAGAGGATACACTAGATGGCACAGCAGATGCAAGACATCTTATACAGATCATACATTGGAAAGTATTTAGTAATCTATAAAATTCCAGAAATTGCATTTTGTTTGGCTTTTAAAAGTTTAAATGCTTAGGGTAATAGCAGGAGCCATAGTTCACAAAACATTGGTTCAAATCTTGTCTCTGGTCTGTTTCTGAGTGTAAAGTTTGTATGTTTTCTATCCATGCTTAGTGGGTTTTCACCTACAGTCCAAAAACATGCACTCTGAATGGTGTTTTTAATTGCCTACTTTACTCGGGCACTGGTGGCTCCGTGGTAGGTAGTTCGTCTGCCATGCGGAAGGCCCGGGTTCGATTCCCAGCCAGTGCCCAAACCCCCCAGCCACTAGATGCAGTGCCGGTCCCAAGCCCGGATAAAATGGGAGGGTTGCGTCAGGAAGGG